>CM031235.1:17822146-18056014 GCA_018340775.1 Taxus wallichiana var. yunnanensis | reverse complement strand
TACATTTATAGGAGACTCTTGGAAAGTCACCAAGGGTGATTTTGTTGTGGCAAGAGGTAAGAAGGTAAGAACATTATATTTATCTACATGTGTTACTAATTCCTTTTCTACATTATCTACTTCAGATTTAGATGCATGTATGTGGCATAATCGGTTGGGCCATATGAGTAAAAAAGAAATGCAGATCTTAAAGGCTAAGGGTAAGTTATCATATTTGAAATATTTAGATCTTGATTTTTGTGAGCATTGTGTCTTTGGAAAGTAAAAGAGAGTGAGATTTATCAAAGTTGGGGCAACTAAGAAGGAGTATAAATTGGCGCTTATACACTCATATGTGAGGGGACTAGCTCGAGTAGCCTCTCATGGAGGATCCCAGTATTATGTTACTTTCATTGATGATGCTACAAGAAAGGTATGGGTTTATTGTATTAAACATAAATATGATATTTTTGAAACTTTTAAAAGATGGAAATCCCTTATTGAGAATGAATCAAATTCAAAGTTAAAGTGCCTTAGATCTAACAATGGTGGTGAATATTATAGCAAGTATTTTAATGATTATTGTTCAGTGAATGGGATACATAGAGAAAGAATGGTTCCAAGAACACCACATGAGAATGGTGTTGCAAAAATAATGAACAAGAAAATCATAGAACATGCTAGAAGTATGAGGATAAATTCGGAATGCCCTTGCAGCTTTGGGGGAGAAGCGGATTGATCTGAGTGGTTTACTTGATTAATTGTGGGCCTTCAAGTTCACTAGATGGAGGAATACCAGAGGAATCTTGGACTGGAAAAGAGGTAGATCTATATTTTCTTAATTTTTTTGGTTCAAAATATTTTGTGCATATTGATAAGGAAAATAGGAAAAAGTTGGATGCAAAATCCAAGAGATGCACTTTCATTGGTTATGGATCTGGTGATTTCGGATTCCATTTTTGGGATTTAGAGAATTCTAAAATTATTAGGATTCATGACATTGAATGGAATGAAAAGAGAATGTACAAGGATCAAATTTTGGCACCTAATGATGAACTAGTTGAGAAGTTTGTGAATGAAAATGAACTCTTGGATTTAAAAGTAATACGACAAGGTTACACAAGTAACCCATGTCAGTTAACCCTGATGACATCGGTCAGTAGAACCGGTATCGGTTATAGAAGATCCAAATCGGCATTGGTTAGCATAACCGATGTCTATTATGAGTGACCGATGTCGGACACGGATAGATTTGGATACAAATGTCAGGAGGTCCAAAATGAGCCTCTGGTACCCCAAACTCCTGTGAGAAGGTCACAAAGGGAAGTAAACCTTTAAAATATTTACACCTTCTCTATTTTATTTATTATTGATTGATAATGGTGAACCAAAGAGTTTTGAAGAAGCAATGCAAGATAAGACCCACATCCAGTGGGAGCATGGCATGGATGAGGAGATGGACTCCTTAGAACAGAACCAAACTTGGGATTTGGTTAAGTTTCCAGCAGGTAAGAGAACATTGCAGAACAAGTGGGTTTACAAGATCAAGGAAGAAGAGGGTGGACAGAAAAGGTATAAGGCAAGGCTTGTAGTAAAGGGATTTGCACAGAAAGTAGGTATTGACTTTGGTGAAATATTTTCTCTTGTTGTTAAGATGAATTTTATTCATACTATATTGAGTTTAGTTGCAGTACATGATTTGCATTTAGAGAAACTAGATGTGAAGATGGCTTTCCTTCATGGTGATTTGGATGAAGATATTTATATGCAACAGTTGCTTGGGTATAAAGTCAAGGGTAAGGAGAAATTATTGTGTAGGCTAAAAATAGCTTATATGGGCTCAAACAAGATCTAAGGAAATGGTACATGAGATTTGATAGTTTTATTCATGAGCATGGTTATTTGAGATGTGAATCGACCATTGTGTTTATTCAAGAAGCTTGGAAATGGGAGCTATATTATTTTTTTATTATATGTGAATGATATGCTTATTGTAGGATCTAGTATGTAGGACATTAGTGAGCTTAAGGGAAATCTAGCTCACACATTTTCTATGAAGGATTTAGGATCTGTAAAAAGAATACTTGGCATGCAAATACACAGAGATAGGAAGAACAAGAAATTATATTTGTCTCAAGAGGATTATATCCACGGGGGTGTTAGAAAGGTTCAAGATGCGAGAATGCAAAACCTTTTAGTACACCTATGGTGAACACTTCAAATTGAGAAAAGATCGATGTCCTTCATCACATGAGGAGGTTAAATAGATGACACGAGTACCATATGCTTCGGTAGTTGGGAGTCTCATGTATGCTATGGTTTGTACCAGACCGGATATTGCATAGGAAGTGGGAGTTGTGATTAGATATATGACTAATTCGGGTAAAGAGCATTGGAAATTAATCCAATGGATACTTAGGTATTTGAGAGGGACATCTAGCATGTAATTATGTTATAGAGGTTCGGATATTTCATTATGTGGCTATGTTGATTCAAATATGGATGGAGATCTGGATGGTAGGAGGAGCACTCTTTGGATATATTTTCGGAGTAGGTGGGATGATAGTTAGTTGGATTTCAAGATTACAGAGAAGGTTGTGGCTTTGTCTAATACAGAGGTAGAGTATGTTACAACTACAGAGGCTAGTAAGGAGATGATATGGATGAGTAGGTTCATGAAATAGTTGCGAAAGGAGCAAGATAATTGTAAATTGTTTAGTGACATTAGAGTGTAATTCATTTAGCAAAGAACTCAGTGTTTCATTCAAGAATGAAACACATTCAGTTGAGGTATCACTTCATATGGAAGGTATTGGAGGATGGGCAGTTGAATCTAGAAAATATTCATATGAGTGAGAACCCTATAGATATGCTAACAAATTCGTTAGCAAAGGAGAAGTTAGAGCTACACTCCACTTCGTTGGTCTTCGAGTTTGAGACTTGAAGAGGAAGAAACAAAGCTAAGGATCCAAGAATGACGTTGTACAGGTATGGTGCAGTAATTAATCTCCAAGTGGGAGATTATTGAGTTGTGGAGCTCAATTACTTCAGATTAGCATGCAATATGAAACTTGTTGGAAAACACAATAACTGACATCGGTTATGGAGGGACCAGCATCGGTCAGGCAAGGAGGAACCAACATTGGTTAGGGATAACCAGCGTCGGTTACCTATGTGTGGGTGTTTTAATTAACTCACGGGAATTAGATCTAATTTTAGTATTAAAGCAAATCTATTGATTGTAATTGCATGGTTAAGTTCCCTAAGTTTTTATATGCCTATATAAGCATGAAATCTAGGGTTTAGAAGTAAGAATTAAGAAGAACTTGAAAAATTTGATGATTATTGTGAGTGAGAGAATTCTTGGAGAAGAAGCAAAATATTGAGAGAAAGAAAGTATTGTACATCTAAGAGGTGTGGAAGATTGTAAATCTTCATTGTATATCTTGTCAAAGCTTTAGATAATAGATTGGTTTTTCTTGTTGTTGGACGTATCCCACCTTTGGGTGAACTACATTAAATTTGGTGTTAATTTATATCTCTTGTTTTGTATATTTCTTCTAGTAGAATATCCACTTTTATTTGCATGTATGCTTAGATTTGTATATTATTTGTACAACAGTGTTTTAACCCCAACATTACTAGGGGATTAAATATTTCACTCATTTTCCTCTTGATTTTCAGTTCTAATTACAAAATATAGGTGTTTTGGGGGCATGGGTCTCCTTCTCCATTGATATTTCAACATATTATATACTCTTACACATCATTAGTGCACATGAAATTAGCATGGGAGAATTCATTCTCTTTATACTTTGTGTTTATATACTCAAAAAATGGGCCTAGACCACGACTCCACGGTTGTGTGTTTTGTGGGTTTACGGAAATTATCTAAACAACTAAGTTCTTCATAATAATCCTTTCCTCCCCTCCTATAAATGGGAATGTATCAAATTTTCTTTTAAAAAATTATACATAGTCTTATTCCTTCACGGGGTGAATTTTTACCTTTTCCTTTTTCCATTCAGTGTTTGGTTTCATGCACTAAATACACTATTTTATCCTATAGCATGGTTATAGATTAATCACCCCTAATCCTTTAGTAAATTCTAACAAAAAAAATTAGAATCTCTAACTACAAGCAAGATATGAGAAGCTCATCCCTTCAAAAAAACATGTGTACTCTTTCATCTTACATCTCTTTATTTCACTTTATGCAAGTTTAAATTCTACAATTAATATTGAGTTACAATTTAATTTTCTACCATGGATATTGAATACACTCTATGTTGCATGTTTCTTTGTGGAATGTGCTAACACCAACACATATGAAAAAAACTCTACGAGAAAAGATAAAGTGTGTCCAAAAACTCATGTATTTTATCCTTTAAGCATGTAATTTTTATTTCATACGTAAAGGGGTGGGGGGAATCTAGACACTCAAATTTGGAAGTTTACCCTTTTGACACTTCTTATTGCAATTTTGTTTATTAGCTAAGATAGACACCCACATCTTATTTCCACTTAGTCTATCTTTCCACCTCTTTCCTAAATTTCTTATTCCTACATGCTAATGTGTCAAAAAAATCTAAATACAAGTCCATAAAATCAATTCTTAAATTATTATCATCATTGTGAAACTTTTGTCTTTGATTCACCTTTTTCCTATCTAAAATTGTACTGTTTGGAAAGTTGTATAATCTAATCTTGGCCGCCCTATACGGTCCTACATCAACACATTTTCCACCTCCACTTCTAAGACAATATCATTTTATGGGTATTTTTATCTCCTTGGGTCAACCTTATCAAAATATTTTACCTTTAGATCCATACGTAAGCAATTTAAATTCACCTAATCTACTCATCGACACTCTCATGAGATCTTTATGCAAATAATAACACAAAAGGAACTCAAAGATCCCTAAATCTTCCTAAAGTATGCACATCTATTAGGGAAGCCACTACTATAGTTATGAAGCACTCAAATAGGTCAACACGTCAAACTTCCATCACATCCAAGCACACCAAGTTCCTATCTCCAACTCTTGGCAAGAGCACAATATAATCAAGTATGATTTAAGAGGTTCAAGTTTCCAATTAGTTGTATAAATATATATTATATGTAATGTGGATAATTACATGTGGTGTGAGGTATTTTTAAGTAGTGTTGATGTAGCTAGTGTACGGGGTGCACCACAACCCAAACACTAACCTTTTTGTAGGGTCTTCTACTCATGGTTAGGGTTTTGGAGTGATTTGGTGATTATAGGTAATATCAAGCTTTTATGACAACTAGGGTTTAATAGTGAAGTGTATTCATACATCATCAAAGGACCAAAAATTTCATATAGAAAAATTGTGAAATTTTTGAGACCATAGAGAAGTAGGACTATATTATACATCATGATCGAGACCACATGGTCTTACACTAAGAGATTTACATACCATAGTTCGAGTAGTGAAGATTTTCAAGATCTACTCTTCTATTTTCTCAATATTCCTTCCCATATTATTATTCTTGTACAAACTTGTAAAGCTAAGTCTCTCTCTCTCTCTCTCTCTCTCTCTCTCTCTCTCTCTCTCTCTCGTCTTTTGTGATTATATCATATATTGAAATAACTAATAAGTTATTCTATGTGTTGGTGCTCAAATTTGTCTCACCCCATTTGTCATTAAAATTCTTCAAATTGTGGCCTTTATTATGTTTTTTGTCTCCTTGGCTCAAATGGTGGTTATCCTGCATTTTATGGTTTTGGTGTAATTTCTCCATCAAATTACTTCTTGGCATCGATTAAAAGTGGCCATTTCTGGTTAGATGTGCCATTGTGACACGTGGTAGTTTGAAAATTCAAAGAGGCAGGGAAGCAGACCATTGGAGGTAAATTGGATTTTTTTCCTCTTGACATCAAAAGGATTAAAATCTCAAAATGGCCCACAAGCCCAATAAGGGAAAAGTCAAAGCTTGCTCCAGTCAATGGTGGAGGTGCGGAATCTGGGGAAATTTGGAAAAATTTCCTCTTGGGAGAAAAAGGTTAAAAATGAAAAAGGAAGAAGCGATTCTCATTGGGAACCACATTAGGACATGTGTCGGGCTCATTTCCCAGGGTCGAGATGTAGAGAAAATGGAAATTTTTCCATTTTTTCAAAAGGTTGTAAAAAGTCAAAGGAACCCTGAGCCTATTTTAAAGTTGAATCTTCCACGTGGATGACCCAAATTCAAAGTAAAGATCAACGGCAGTTGTGAGTCTAAATTTGATTTTCCCCATTTTTACTGAAACGCTCCTGGAAGTGCGAGTATTCATGATTTCTTGGTGTTTCCTACATGCCAAATAGAGAGGAGAGTTAATTTTGATATCTAAGTTTGGTGGGGAAGATCTGGAGACGTCTTTCACCATTAAAGTGGTGTCGACTCTCGGGCTCGATATGATTTTCTATTTTTCTTCTCCCGAACATGCAAGGAACCAGATTTGAGATTAGGGGTGGAAGTGGTTGGCGAGTTGAAGGAGGAGTGTTCTACTAGATGAAGGAGTTAAATGTTGATATTTTTGAAGAGATCTTCTCCATGAGAACTCGACAATTTTACTGAGATGATTCTAGGCATCGCGATCGAGATCATAAAGATAGCACTTAGTACATTAAATGTTTGTCTTTTGGGGAAGAAGGGGCTCTGTTGTAAATGTTATAAATGGCACATTTTTTTTATGCAAATGGTTGGAGGTTAGAGTGTTAGAGGTTGAATAAAATTCCCAAGAGGAAAATTTGACAAAGCTTGTCTTCCGAGAAGCCTGCATATCTCTTTTGTATTAAGTTTGATCGTGTCAAGGTGGTTGCAGTGAAAAACCATTAACAAGCTTTGAGATTGTTCTAGAAACTTTCCTATTTGATAAATTTAATCAAATTCGAGTTATTCTGTGTTGATCTTGAGTGAAATGTGTTTGTTTCATTTTTGAATGTCTACAAATAGTTTTTCTTGTTCTTGTTGCAATCTTGTATCAAAATTTGTCTTAATCACACAGGTCTCAATCCTTGTGACAATTTAGTGGCATCTGCAATCTCATTTCTTAGAAGAGCTTTCATCTGGGGGTGAAATAAATGATTTAAAATCACTTTTCTTTCATTTTTGATAGAGATTGTTTGTAAGCCTCTGGGTGTACCTCAGGCGTGATTGATCTTAGGTTTTGATGTTTTATTGGGTATTTTAACTCGAGCCTTCGTGTTAGAATCTCATAGATTGTGTGAAAGAGTACTAATTGGGCCTCCATTGAAGCACATATTCTAGTTAAAGAAACATTTTAGCTGTTTTGTGGCATTTTGTTGGTTTAACCTTCCATTTTGTAAGGTTCCTCAAGGATTTGGTGAATCAAGTTCGCCCTGCCCCACCTCCCACCAAAATTCATTCAAAAATAACCAATCCTACTTGTACTACCCATGTTTGTCTTGTATGCATACAAATGCATAATCTTTGTTACCAAAACATGCAACAACAATCAGGGTCTCAAATGTCTTTAGTAACCTTTGCCTTGTTGTGAAAATATCTCCATGATCTAGAAGTGACAACTCATGAGAGTTAGATCTGGTGTGTTGATCATTATTTTCCCAAGGTCTTCTCTATAAAATTTATGCAAAAGAAGGATTTATCATTTTTCTTCAATAAACAGAGGTTACAAAATAGGTTATCTTACCTTGGTTGAAAGGCACAACCTAAAATAGTGAGGATAGATCAAATCCTCTTGAGGGTGTTATCCATTTCTCCACATTTGAGTGACAAAGGGCCAGTTAGATCTCATCCCCAGCTACAAAATGACTCATCATGATCTAATCTATCTCTAAGTTTCTGTCAAACCAGTGATGTTGCTTAGACTTTGAGGGAGAATAAATTTGGATACCAACAATATGTATAAGTAATGTTGTAAATTAAATTATAATAATAGATCCTAGTCTCTAGAAGTTAGATTCCTTTTATTGTTGTGTATTACATAAAAACATAATTAATCTTGAAAGGGTCTAAAAAGGTACATCATCATACCTCATTGTTAGGACCCAATTCTTCAACACACCTAGGTTACTTTTAAGGGGAGTTTTAGTGTAGGTTTTTATTCCATTGTATGGTTTTCCTTACACATGTATTCAAATTTCATTGGTGTTAACTATATAGATGAGATTTACACTTCTCCATCTTCTTAGGTGGCAGTTACACTTCCCCACTTCATTTTTATACACATCTTGTAAGAATGTAAGAATTCAATATACAATTTTTTTTTTTCTCGTGAGGATTACAACATTATTCTCTTTGTGCATTCATATTTTATCATTTATCGATCTTGGCCAACATTCTCACACTTTTTCTCTTTAGTTCATCTTCATGTTTGTTTTGCTTCTTGATATCTCTCATCAAGCTCATGCACACTTTCCCTTTTTCTCTTTGTTATGTCTTTATATTTATTTCTCCCCTTACTCTCACTCTCATCAACCTTTATGCGTTCTTCATCCCTGTACTCTCTAGTCTGCCTTTATCCACACTTTCCCTCTTATGCTCTCTAGTCCCCCCATTCCAATCACATTTATCCCCAATCTAATCACATGGATGACTAGGATTTAGTGCCTTCCCCTCACATTTTTCCTTAGGCTAGTCACACCAAAAAAATTCATTAGCACCCCTTTTCAACAGACTTTTTCTTAAGAAGGTCGTACTTGTGATTTGGTCTTCATATCCTCACAACTAAATTTGTCTTTTTCATTCGAGATAATATCCACCCATTACGTATAATCATCCCAATTAATGCTTCATTTACCATGCTTTGTATTATCCTTTTCACTAACATTATATCACCAATGTTCACTCTTAATCTTATTCGTTGTATTACGATTTGTAACCTCACCTACATTTACATGATTTGAGCTCATTTTCTTTCTTGGAACTTAAGTTAAGTCACTAAGATGATTCATATAATCTCCTTGTAACTTGTTTCACTACACTCACATTATATCCATTGAAGTATTCCCCTCACATACTATAACCCATATGTGCATAGTTACACCTTAGTTTTTATAGCAACTAGTCCTTCACCTTAGCACAACTCTATTTTGATCTTCATGCCATTTCATTGAGTCCCAATATTTCCTTCAATGTCATCTCCACCTCAGATAAATCACTAGTGTGACTCACTAGACCTATCATAGGACACTTTCATATTTATTAATGCACTTTGAGCTCTCTTATATTCCATCTATGAGGGAGTGCGGGTGCATGTATGTATGTTAGTGTGATTAGGGATAATAGTTCCAAAATAAGACTCTTTATTTGAGAGATGGACACTTTCTTGAAAGATTGGGGAGAGAGAGGTAGAATACTCTAGAAAATTTTGGAAATTAAGAATTCATTACATTCTCCTTAAGGTTGTAGGAGGTTTCAATATCATTACAAGGAGCCTCCTCATATGAGAGGAAAGCTGTCACCTAGGTAAGTTTACAAAAGAAATTTAATTAGTTATAGATTGTGGTAGCGAGAATCTTGTTAACCATGTTTTATATTTCATTAGGATCATCGCCATCTCATTCGGAAAGAGTGAGGTTAATCTCAAATATATATTCATAAAACTTAGGATATGGAACATTGTGTACCAAAGGATTAGTAAGAATGTGGAAGGGATTTTTCGGGAAGGGTGCATGTATGTCCCACATATTAATATTTGTATTGTACTTATGCCATTGGTTATTGTTAATAAATTTAAGGCATTTGTACCTAGACAATGCAATGCATGAATGTGGTGTGTATAAGGTCTAACTAGTACGATATTTAAAGAAAGAGGGCCATCAACCATAGGCTTAATGTGGATGATCTTGGGTCTTACAAGTAATAGGGAGCCAAATGCAATCAAACATTTTCTTAAGTGTTTTGTCAAATCCATGTAAAATTACCAGCCCATTTGTATACTTAAGGTCATCATTGGAAAAGATGATATTTATAATGTGTGTATGAGAGATAAAAAATATTAATAGCCAAGAATTCATATGCTAAGACTTGTATTAGGGATCGGGAATGATGACACTAATAAGGTTGGGAGGATTATTAACATGGAATAAGAAATTTTCATTAATGGCTTTATCCTTAGGAGATTATATGGCTTTAGACTTAGAAGCTTGAGAATTTGAGGAAGAGATATTATGGTATGAGGCTCAAATGATGGAGTGGCTCATCATTATATTGTTGTAGACACAAAATTATGCACTTTATACATTATTTAGCTCGGTCTTATACTACTATTTAGAAGGTTCTCAAGTGAATAAAGTACTAATTAATCCCACCTTTTGGCCATATTTATTTTATATTTTATTTCATCATTCCCACATATTTTCTTGCACTTATCCGTTCATATAAATCGACCCATCATTCTAGCCCAAAATTGGGGTGCCACCATCTCAGCCTCACCTTGGGCACCTCGATCTAAACACATCCTTTCTCACTTCTTTTGGGGCATTTCTAGCCATTTTTCATCCTTATCCTTTTCTCAATCGGCCTTTTCGGGATTAATTATGAAATTAAGCTTGAAAACCCTATAAATATAAAGTTATAAGACCATAATGAGGAACATAGCATCACATACTACTATCAGTCCATCTAGAGTTGCATCACTTGCATCCACATAGTGTCATGCATCAAGGCTAGGAGATATGCATCACACACACTACATAGGGGGATGGAATCTATTATATTCCATGCACACATGCTATTTACATTTTCTATAGTTTCTTGTTATCCAAAATTCACCCCCTTGGGTAAATTTTGATAACATGCATCAGAAGATTCAAATCCCAAGCAAATTGTTTGATTCAGAGCAAAATCAGGTTTCTAGGGTCCCTTCAGGTATTTTTCTAACTCCCCTGGCCGAAGAAACAGGGAGCAAGCTCTGAGGAAATGCAAAAAAAGTAGCAGAAAGGCAAATAGGTTGATCCAGGAAAGAGTGAAAATTGGCTAAGTCCTGCTCAAGGTAGCATTTGGGACAAGTGGGACAAATGGAAGCGGATCGGCCGAAAAGCCTCTAGGCGGCCCAAATTGCATTTGGGACAATCGGGCCAGAAGTACGCGGTGGGCGCGAAAAGCCGATAAGGCCGAAAAAGGAAGAAAAATTGGCTAAGTGTTGCTCGGGACGTTTGGGACAAAAAGGCCCGAACCGGCCGATTTGGCGAAATAAGCACAGCGATCCAAAAGAATTTGGAACAAATGGGACGAAAGTACGTGGCGGGCGCGAAATGCTGGTTCGACCAAGAGAAAATCGACTAACTGCTGAGAAGGACAGTTCGGGACAATCGGGCTAAAAAGGCGCGAACCGGCCGAACCGGCCGAATCGGCTGAAATGAGCACAAAGGGCCCAAAATCAAATGGGACATCCGGGACAAATGGAGGTGAGGTACGTGAAAAAGCCGGCAGGGCCGAGAACCAATCAGAAGCCGCCACGTGTCTCAGGGAAAAAGGGTCAAAAAGGTCAAAGGGCAAGTTTTAAAAGAGTCAGCCCGAACCAATGAAATAGCGCCACGTGTCCAGTTAAGGGCCCCACAAGTGAATTTCAAAATGAAAGCCCGCTGAAAGACGGAGGAGAGAGAATTGCTCGTCCAATCAGCACGTGCCACGTGTCGTCCAGGTGGCAGAGCGCGGGAAAGGATTTCAAAACACGTTTTCGCCTGTTTTGTGCCCTAGATCTTCAGATCGCCATAACTTTTGATCCAGAGCTCGGATTTGCACGTTCTTTACATCAACGGAAAGCTGGTGAAATTCTCTACATGATTCCGGGGTCAATCTTGCGTTTTGGAGCAGTTTGGAGGGAGGAAAATCGAGAAACGGCTCTGACGCGTATTCATGGCCGGAAATGACATTCCAGCGACCAGAGTTAATGCAGAATGGGTCGCATTCTCCTACAATCCGGTCAAAATGACAGGTTATGGGTTTGTAAGGTCCTCCATGCCATTTTAATACACCTGCAGTCAAGAAAGAATGGGCTCCCATGCCTTTGTACGTCTCCTGTTCCCTGGGTTCGACCCTTGCATTTTAAAAGCCAGTTTTGGGCTCATTTCAAGAGGGGGAACATTTTTCGGGCATAGCAGACTTCTTCTTTCACCTTCTTCAAGGGATTGATAAAGTATCAGACCTCTCCAAGGATTGTAATAGTTTTCTTTACCTCTCTGAGGGTGTAATGCGTATTTTGATATTAAATTGATAATGCAAGCTCTGTGAATGGGTTTCAATCCTCTGTTTGTATTATTTGCTTGATTTCAGATGCTAAATTATACATTATCAGTCTGTGTATGTTTTTATGTTGTGAACCTTGGTCTGTGTCTATTTGCATGACTAATATGTTTCACCACTCCTTTTGGTGCATCACCATCTTTAGTTAGTTTCAATTTTTGCACTTCTCCCCCTGTCTCCTTGCAAGTTAGAATAGGATTAGGATCTAAACCTCTGTAGTTTTGCAAAATATAGATCTAAATCAGAGGAGTTTGAGGAACCAGCCTCTAATCTGGAGATTCCTCTCTCAGTTTCCAAGTCCCACACTTGGAGAGAGGTTTCCATGTTGTGCAATTACACTGGACAGTTAGAGTGATCAACCTAGAAATCTGATCAGCGTCCAGGGGTGCTGTAATTTTGCACTAACAGTTTTGGCATGATCCGGTGGGACCAGAGGTCTCAATTTTATTGCAGCAAAGTTGATGTGCATCTGCTGCAAGTTTCTTGCTTGAAAAGAGCTATTATTTGCATATCTGGCGACTCCAAGGGGAAGAATCAATAGAATTTCAGCAGTCAGGCCTGAAAGCTTATGAGAAGAATCACAAGGTCAAGAGTTGGAGAGGAGGAAGTACTGTTTGAATACCTGTAATTATCTCCAAGAAGAAGGCAAAGAGGAAGAAGGATTCAAAGGTCCCCATCTCCACCAAACAGAACTCTCTCAACTCCTCCACCTGAGCGGCCTTTCTTTCAGTATACAAGGGTTTTAAGACCAATCAGAATGGCGCAACCAGTGAACCCCTATGTCAACTTCACAGGCAGCAGCCCACTTGCTCTCAATGCACAAAATCCAATCCCAGTTGCAGCACTGAAGAACATTCCATACTTTACTGGGGAAAATCAGACCACTCCTGGTGATCATGTCAAGGACATTGCTAACATTTGTGCAATCCATGAGATTAATGAGATGCAAGTAGCTGTCAAATTGCTGGCGTCTTCATTCAAGGGAAAAGCATTGCAATGGTTTAGGAGCCTTGAAGCTGGCTCTATCACAAACTGGAATCAGCTGTGTATTGCACTTCATAATCAATTTGGAGAGAAGGGAGACAACTTGTCTCTTTTGGAGCAGCTAACAACCATCAAGAGAGCTTCCAATGAGCAGCTAACTGACTTCAACTTCAGATTTCAAAGGTCTTGGGATAGAATTCCAGTGGCAGTCAGGCCAACAGCAGAAGGTGCTTTTCTATATTACCTTAAAGCTTTAAATTCTGATATTTCTGTGTTGATTCAATCTATGGGAGGCACAACTATCCCTGCTGCTTATAGTATTGCCATTAGAGCTGAAAATTGTCTGATTCAAGCCGGTAAGCTAGCTCCTAGGCCTCCAATGCCACTATATCCAAGTTTAGAGAGCCCAAGTACTAGTCAAGCACCTGTCTTAGCTCCTATTCCCACTCCTAGGAATCAGAGTTCAAATGAAGTTTCCACTTCATCTCCAAGTGCCCCAAATGAGCTTCAAGAAGTCATGAAGCAACTGCAAAATTTAGGTAATGACTGGTCACACTTAAGAGACAGGAAACTCAAGGTTTTAGACCTTCGTATGAGCCTCAAGCTCTGTTGTCCACTCAAAATTTCCCGCTCTGATAAGAGTAAAATTTTCAAAATTTTGAGTTGAAGAGTTCTTCTCTGAAGTGCCTAAGTCGTGAAGTTGAAAAATTGTGTTTTGGGTCTTTTTGTGTGATTTTCGGGCCTGTCGGAACTTTTTGTCCCATCTGTCCCAAGTACTAAAGTGCATTCTGTTCCCCGATCGGCCGAAATCCCCGAAGCTGTCCCATTTTCGGGCCCGTCGGAAAATTTTGTCCCAAGTGTCCCAAAACTTATTTTGCGTGTTGTTCCAATTTCGGCCGAATCATCCTTCCCGCGTACTTCGCACTTCCCTGTCCCAAAAGTCCCAAAGTTAAAAAGTGCGAGCTTTCCCATTTTCGGCCGATTTTCCCGAACCGCGTCCTTCGGAACTTTTTGTCCCAACTGCCCCATTTAAAAAAGTGCAAGCTTTCCTAATTTCGGCCGAGCCGGCCAAGTCGCGTACTTCGGAACTTTTTGTCCCGAATGTCCCAAGTCCAAATGGGACCGCTGTTCCAATTTCGGCCGAAACACCCGAATCGCGTACTTCGCACATTTTCATCCCATTTGTCCCAAATGCATTTGTGCGTCCTCTCCCTGTTTCGCCCGAACCGGCCGAGCCGCGTGTTTCATGCATTCGCGTCTCACATGTCCCAAGCGTACCTAGTATCATTCGCACTTAGTTTTTCCCGCCGCTCCAAGTATGATATTTTTCAAATTGGTGGTTGTGTATTCAATGCGCATTAAATTCATTCTGCTCCTTAAACGGCTATATAACCAAGCATACCACCTTCGCATTTTCGCATTGCTTCCTTCACCGCATCGTTTGCTCAAACCCTCGCAATCTAGTTCCCCTCGCGCAAATATCCCTTCCCTTTGCAAATTCCTTCCGAGTCTAGGTCGCAGACTCCGAATCCATCAATATGAAGATCAAGTTTGTGGGACGGAGCAAATTTCTCCACTCGAGTGCCGTTAGCAATATCGGAGGCAGTGAAGCTCATCATCTCGACTTTGGTGATTTTTGGTCAAGAATGACAGATGCAAACCCTACGCAATAGCACGAGATGATTAACGATAGCGGTTTAGCTGGGACGGAGGATTCCCTATCTCAGTGCAGTGTGCTGATACTGTACTTTCATGCGGAGCTCACTTCGACCCCGCTACGAGTGAATTGACAAACGTACACGGGGAGCTCATTGCCAAGCTGGACGCTGCCGCCATTGGAGCTGCTCTGAGGATTCCGGAGATGGACAATGCTATAGTCGTCTCTCGAGATCAAGCACAGGCCATGTTCGACCAAGACAGTGATAAATATAAAGCTCGAGTGGCGAAGTCTTGGTTGAAGAACCCTAAGAAAGGTCCTTCTCGTCTGACCAAAACCCTTTTCCGGGCAGATTTCAATGAAGAACTGTCAGACTTCATAATACTGCTGGCTCGAGTTATGGGTTTGCCCTCCACCAATGAATTTCATTTCTGGATGTGCCCGCTCATCAGCATGGTGTGGAGGGAACACAAAGTATCAACTCAAGGCGAGAGATCATCGGTATGAATTTGGGTGAAAAGTTTATCCAACGTCTAAAGAAACAAAGAAGTTCTACATGACTTCATATCTGATGTATACCCTAGCAGCATCCAGGCAGTGGTTTGGTTTCTCCTATGTAGATGCACACAAAGATGATCCAGTGTATGCCTACTGCCCGCAGTTCACCCTAGAGACCAGCAATCGGAATTTCAGAAGGGTCAATGATGCTTTCACCATGTACGTGGTCAGATTGCTCGAAGGTGATACTGCAAGAAGGTTTTCAGATGAAGCCATAAACTGATATCGCAGTATGGAGCCTATTTCATTCAATTCAGGAAATTCTCCTATATCAGGCTGGCTGGCTATGAGAGCACCCCTCTGCGGCTCCCCATGTTCTGCAACGACAAAATGGCCCTGATTGAAATATGCAGGCAACTAGACAAGTCAGCAGTAACTTGCGAGAGACAAGAAGATCTCTGGCTTGCACTTTCCCATCTCTCTGGGAAACTATACATGCAAAACAGCTCTGGATGCTCAGAACATAGAAAGAGCCCTGGTCCCTATCACTGTTCATTTCTTCAAGCCTAGAACCTGTTTTGACTTGAAGAAGTTCATTGAACAGAACCTCAAGATAATATATCATCATAGGGCAGATACAGAAGACTACTGGGCTGACTGTGCAGATGATTTTGAAGCCAGAAGAAGGCATTGTGGCAGGTTCTCCCTGCAATTGATCCAAGAACTCAGTCTGTACCAAGTTCCTGAAGGTCTCCAAGATGATAATTCTGAGCTATACTCTTATGAGTATGAAAATGTGATTAAGCACACTCCTCTGGAGGACCTGGATTGGAACAGGAAAGAGAGAGATGATCTGGCTGAGATTCTTGCTCCAGTCTTGATCAGAACTAGGGTCTGGTTCAGTAAGAAGATCCGAGAATTCAAGAGGCACTCAGGAGAATCTAGCTCCAGGGATGATTCGACACCCATAAGAGAGACATCAGTTCCAGAGTCTGGAACACCAGTGAAAACCCCTTCTGCCTCAACAGCTCGGGGACATGTGGAATCTACTCCTTCTCCATCTACCCAGGTATACAAGAAGAAACTCAAAGAGGTAAAGAAGGAGCTGCCAGAGAATGATCCTCCAAGAAAGCAGCACAGCTGTTTATGGGGCCAAGAGAACATCATTGTTCTCGGTGAAAGTGAAGAAAGTGAGATGCCAACTCTGCAGTGTTCCGAAAATCCAGCAGATAAGGAGGTCCAGAGCACTGAACTTCCGAGGTACTACTGATTCTTCTACCGCCATCACCTCCAGTGTTCTACCCACATCTCAACTTGAGTCAACAGCTGCACAGACCTTAAGTGTCATGAGCTCCCTGTCTCTTGGTCCCCTTGCCTCTCCTGCAGATTCTTCTTCCTCTTTTGCTTGGGTGCAACCTCTGGTTGACAAAAGGAAGAGGAAATCCTCCTCTCAAAGCTTGGGACCGAATTTTGATGCTGTAGCAGCCTTGTTGGGCACCACTCCTTCTCGTGCCAAGAAAGCCAGAACTACTTCCAGGATTGTGTCAGATGCTCAAGGTCAGCAATTCCTGGAGATTGCTAAGCCCACAGTAGACAAATCAGAATCAGACTTGCTGACATCTGACTTGGAGCTTTCAAGGATCCCTATGGGAGAGTCTACTCCTGAAGGTGAGATTCATAACCTCCAGGAAACAGTCACAAGGGTTATTGGAAGGGTAGAGAAAGGGCAGCAGACGATTGAGTAGCTAGAAGAACAAGCCCAAGTTCTCACGAGTTTTATCAAGTCACTTTTGTCTAAGGACAAAGTTTTGGACCCTACCCCTGATTTGCTCTACCACCTCCTATAATTCTAAGCCAAGATGAAGTACAAAGTATTAAAGATATGCACAAGTATTTCGTCTCATGCAGAGCTATTGAAGCCACGGTGGATGACATGCTTGTTGCTGGGCTAAACTTCATCGATGAAGCTTTTAAGCTACATGGAAAGGTAGATAATTTGCAACAGAGGCTGTCCTCTACTATTGGGGTAATGGATAAAGAGCTTAAGCTCTGGAGTAGTTGCATCGTAGACCTTCGCCTCATGGGCCAGACAGATGAGAACATCTTACTGGCGAACAAGATTTTCGATGATGCTAAGGACAATCTGTCAAAATCTTGGGTCTACAGCGTGGAGTGGAAAATCAGAGTCCTGGAGGAAGCTGTAGGAGAAATGAAGAATAGCTGGCAGAAGGGAGAAGCTTTCAAGACACTGGCTGCTGCTGCGTTCAAGGATATGCATTGTCATCTTCAGGACGAAAACTCTGGCGTTCCCTTGTCCTTGCAAGAAATCAAAGCTCAGTTCAGAGCTTTTGTCAAAGATAATCTTTTCAAGGAAGACTCCATCTCTAAGGACAAGATAAAGGAAATTTGCTCTCTTCAGTCTGCCATTGAAGAAGCAAACAAAGACTATCATACTCACGTCGAGTTTGATAAAGAGATGGAGAAATGTCTGGGATTTTGGACTCAGTCTGCAACCAACACGTCAGTCCCTCGTGGCAGAGATATAGCTGAGTCATTGAAGAAGTTCAGGCAGCGGATTCTGAAGACAGTGGGTCCCTCCCAATAGCCGGCCACCTGTCTCCTTCTCCTTTCTTTCCTCTTCTTTCCTTTCTTTTCGTATTCTTTGTAATTAGTTAAGGTATTGCAATTGGCGGTACTTAACTATTCTTTAGTTAAAAGAAACGGTTACGAAGAGTAACTGACTTGTAATCTATATAATGGCCTTTCCACGCCATTTTCCGGGAGGAAGAACTTGGATATTTGCTGAAAGTGTAAATAGATCTGAAAGAAATCAATACAAAAGGGCTTTCCGTTCTTTGTCTATCTGATTCTCGTTGTCTCTGTGTTTTCCTTTAATATTGTGAAGATCGTTTTGTTCCTAACTCGTTTAGTCTCTCTGATTGCATACTGTTCAGTTTTGCAAGTACAGTGATCTTGTACAACCAAGAAGGAACTTTGTGTCCTTGATTAACAAATCTGAAGAAGGTTATTTACGGAACTTTGTGTCTTTAAATTTAATCCCATTCAGCTAATGCAAATGATCTTGTCTTAAATCCTTTGAAGCTTCGCATACACGAAGAATTATTCTGCTATCTATAATTCTGAATGTTGCTATTCTGCTCATCTTCTTATTCCCCTTCCTCAGTCCTGGCGTAACTGATGATACTTGTGGAAAACACTTTCGTAATATCCAAGTTTGACCATAAAATAATGTTCTGTGTATTTGTAAATAAGTTCGTTTCGAATAAAGGAACCTCTCCCATTAAAGAGGAGGGACTTTTTTGTCCCCACATTGCTCTTCTAAAAAGTCCTATTTGACGACCAACAAGCTCAACCTAATAGGGCAGCCATATCAGCCTCAAAGGCCACCCAATCCAGCTGCAAATATGAATCAAACAAGGCCTCCTGCCAATAAACCATTCCAGCCCTATAATCCAAATGCCATATCTGCCTCTAAGGCATTAGTACCAGCACAAAACAACACTGCCCAGGAGTATGATTGGTGTTTTCCATGTAATGAGCCTCATAATCAATCCATGTGCTTCAATGGTGCTTTGACCCAAGCTTTAATGGTAACAAGTGCTGGTGTGGAGGGTGAGAGTACTCAAGAAAACAACCAACAACAAGAAACATTCAACCAAGAACCCTGCCCCAAATGACACCACATTGGTAAATTGGCAAGCGAGGCGATTTTCTGTGGCATGAATCAGGCAGTTTCTCAAGGTGTTGCTGCCAACACAAGGTCAAAAAGGAGAAATTTGGGTGAAGAACAGCCGTTAGCCCCAGCTAATCCACAACCTTCCACAGCTCCACAAATGATTGGCAAGCAAAACCCGGTTTCAAATGCACAAGGGCGATCCAAAAACAGCCCCTAGGCCAACTCAAATGCCCCATTATTGCTGCCACATACAAGGAGAAAATGTGCTGAGACTAAGGGACAGCAGAGAAATCCTTCATCACCATTCAAGATATCATTGATCGGATGAAGAAGACAAACGTCAATATATCTATGTGGGAATCGCTATCCATCCTGTGCCAAAGAAATGCTAAGCTGCCATAAAGGATTGGCCAACTTCGAATCAGCAAGTCCAAATGCAGGAGAAGGTACTCACAAATGCTGCCCACCCTCAAGGAAATCATGGAGCACAACAAGGTAGAATGCTGAAGCCTCCCCCTTTCTATGTTTCGTTAATCATTGGAAATCAGCTAGTGCATAATTGCATGATAGATTCCAGGGCAAGTAGCTCAGTTATGCCTAAACAGATAGCTGATCAGTTAGGGCTCCAGTATGAAATAACATCTAAGGGAGTAGTGCAGCTGGATGGGACAGCAATAGCAATAGTTGGAGTGATTAGAAATTTGAGTCTTACCTTGCATGCATGTCCAAATGTTGTTGTCTTACAAGATATATCAGTCATAGACCTTCCACCACTCTTTGCCCTCTGTTTGTCAAGAGATTTCACTGCCAAAATTGGGGGATATTTGTCCGCTGATTGGTCTCACATGCTATTCAGAACGAGATATGGGACTAAGGCCACAATTAGTCGAGAACCTGTGCAGACTTCCACATTGAGCCCTATACTCCAAGTCAGATTAATGCCAATTGCTCAGCATTTGATCAAGAAGATCACCCTGGCACTGATGAAGCCGACACTAAGGTTGGAAGTATTCCAGATTTGACTCTTGATGAATGGGCAAACAAGGTACATGCTTTTGATCCTTATCAAGAAGTAGAAGAATCTGAGCTAGGGGTCTATTGTATACACGAAGAAAGTAAACATATTCCTAGCATCACCAAGCCAAACCACAAGGATGACAATGAAGTATGGCAGCTGTTTTTCGATGGATCAAGGAGTAGACAAGGTGCAGGAGGTGGAGCCATGCTTGTTTCACCTCAAGGAATAAAGCATTATTCAGCTTTTAGATTTCAATTTGCATGCTCCAATAACACTGCTGAATATGAAGCCTTGGTGCAAGGGATGCATTGGGCAATAAAGAGAAAAATAAAGAACTTGCAAGTTTTTGGGGACAGTGAGCTGATTGTAAATCAGGTCAAGGGACAACATGCTGCCAAAAATGATCTACTCAGATGCTACAAGAACAGGGTGTGGGACCTCATGGAAGATTTTGAGGGCTTTGGCATCAAATCCATCCCTAGGAAAGAGAATCAAGCTGCTGACAGGCTTGCAGCAGTAGGGGCAGCCTTTGACATTATAGAAAACATTCAACAAGACCAGGTGATACAGCCAAACATCCACGTGATTGTGAGGCCTTCAGTGCCGGATAACGATGTCAGTTGGCAAGTATTTGAGAATGATCAGCAAATCATCCACTTCTTGCAAGAAGAAGCTGAGTTCTCAGCTAAGAATCAAGAGAAGTTGGAACAACAATATGGTGACCAGGTGATACAGCTGAGAACTGACAAGCTGCCCAAGGGACTTATCACCTTGGAGTCCATTTTTAACCCCAATGATCAGTTTAGAAAGGAGAAAGCAAACATTCAGGTTAAGAGAGAAGATTCGGTATCCATCTTGGTAGAAGAGAACAAGCCATTGCAAATTGGAAAGATGACAACCGAACAGAAAGGTATGCTATGTCAAGAATTCCCCGACATGTTTGCTTGGAGTTATGAAGATTTGAAAGGGTTCAATCCCAACTTAGCTCAAAGATACCATTGAATTGGACCCAAATACTAATCCTATCGGGTAGAAACAAAGACCAGTCAATCCACACATGGAGCCTCTCATGAGGAAAGAATTGGACAAGCTGATTGGGTCAAGAATCATATTCCCAATCAAGCATTCTAGTTGGGTTGCCAACTTAGTTCCAGTCAGAAAGAAGAGTGGAGAGATCAGGCTGTGTGTTGACTTCAGAGATTTGAATAGAGCCTCTCTCAAGGACCATTATCCACTCCCTCCATGGAGCAAATCGCAGGTCGTACTGGTTGTAAAGGTTTTCACTACTTGATGGTTACTGTGCTTCAATCGATTATGGTAAAGGGGGAAGACCAGTTCAGGACAGCCTTCACAACCAAATGGGGCACATATGCTTACAAGAAGATGCCATTTGGACTGTCGAACGCTTGAGCAAGCAACATTCATGAGCTATGGATATGGCATTCAAAGGCTTGATCAACAAGATAGTCTTGATATACTTAGATGATATTCTTGTCTTCTCAAAGAATCTGCAGACCATCTCTTTCACCTCAGGCAAGTGTTTCAGAGGTGTAGAAAATTCGGTGTGTCTTTGAATCCTAAGAAGTGCATCTTTCTTGCACATGAAGGGAAGCTCCTTGGCCATATTGTCTCCAAGGAGGGATTAGCAATTGATCCGAGAGGGTCGAAGCCATAAAGGGCTCTACCATTGCAAGCCACAAGAAGGCCCTTCAGAGTTTCCTGGGAAGGATAAACTTTGTTCGGAGGTTTGTCCCAAATTTTGCAGCCCTTGTCAAGCCCATCACTAAAATGTTAAGAAAAAGCATGGCTTTCAAATGGACGGCAGAAGGCAAGGAGAGTTTTGAAGCAATCAAAGAAGCCATCTCCCAGGCACCCACTCTCATCAACCCAGACTTTTCCAAGGATTTCATCCTCTATGCATTTGGAGGTGATGACACTATTTCTGCCATTCTGGTACAGCAGAACAAAGATAATGATGAGCAGCCGATTGCCTTCTTCAGCCAGAGCCTAAGTGACTGCGAAATGAGGTACTCTTTTATTGAAAAGCATGTCCTTGCAATAATCAGAAGCTTGAAGAAATTCAAGCATTTAGTCTCAAACAACAAGATACAGTTGCTAGTCTCGCATGCTGGGGTTAAGGATTTCCTCCTCAACAAGGATTTGAATGAAAAAGGGCAGGTTGGATCACCCGTGTCATGGAGTATGACATTGAGATCAAGATCACCAAGCTGGTAAGAGGCAAAGGTTTGTGTGAGCAGCTCGCTTCCAAACAACCAGACAACCCAGAAGATGAAGAAGACGCTGTCCTACTATTACAAGATGATCAAAAACAGGAAAATGATGATGTGTCCACTCCCTGTTGGACTCAGAATATGATACATTTCCTACAGACGGGCATGTGCCCTCTAAAAATGAGCAAAGCAAAAAGAAGATACTTCAGGTTGCAGGCAATTCCATATGCCATCATTGATGGAGTTTTGTTCAAGAAGGACGTCAATGGAGTGTTGCTGAGATGCATTAACACAGGTCAGATCCAAGGGGTATTAAAAGAGTTTCATGATGGACCGGTGGTGGCCATTTTGCACCAAGAGTGATAGCTCTGAAAATCATGAAGGCTGGTTATTATTGGCCTAAAATCTTCAGTGATTGCTATGCATGGATCAAGAGGTGTAAGAATTGTGCATTCTTCACAGGAAAAGAGAGACTCGCTGCCCTTCCATTGCATCCAATTACAGTAGATCAGCCATTCATGCAGTGGGGTTTGGACTTCATTGGAGTCATCAATCCCAATTCGAGCCAAGGGCACAAATGGATTTTGACAGCCACAGACTACTTCACCAGATGGACAGAAGCAGTAGCACTCAAAGAGGCGAATGAGTCTAGCATCTTGGACTTTTACGAAGGGATAACTACCAGATTTGGTGTACCTGCTACAATAGTCTCTGATAATGCATTGGCATTCATCGGATCTAAAGTGACTGAGTGGGCTGTCAAGAACGGGATTTACCTGAGCACTTCATCAAATTATTACCCTCAAGGTAATGGCCAGGCCGAGTCTACAAACAAAAACTTGCTGAGGATCATTAGGAGGACTCTTGATGAGAATCAGAAGGCTTGGCATACCAAACTGAAATCAGCCTTATGGGCTGATAGGATAACCCCAAAGATCCACGGGTAACTCTCCATTTAGGCTTGTCTACTAAGAGAGGCAATCTTGCCCATGTCGCTTGAGTTGCCAACGCGTTGGAACTCATGAAACAGTGGAGTTGCTAGATTTTGAGCCCATGGAGGTGAGGTATGTAGAGTTGATGGAGCTGCAAGAGATCGAGAGATCGGGCATCCCAAGCAATGGGAAAGGATCAAGCTTTGATCAAAAAGACCTTTGATAGGAAGGCCAAAGGCAGATCTTTTCAAGTAGGAGATCTAGTGCTGAAATGGGATGTGGACGAGAGAAAACCGGGAAGGCATTCAAAATTTGATGCCATTTGGAGTGGCCCATACATGGTCACAAAGTGCAAAAGCAACAATGCTTTCCAATTGGCCTCATTGGATGGTGAAGAAGCTGCAGATTCCGAGTAAATGGAATCTATCTCAAGCGTTGCTTCAGAGGGAGGTTCACTACACCTATAGATATTAGATTAGATTTTCTTTCCTCCAAGTGCTTGTGCACATTGTTTCTTTTGTGAGGTTAGTTTTGTTTTCCCTAAGTGCCTTGCTTTTGACTTTGCTGTCCATGGAGATGTTTAGCATGTCTTTGCTTTCATCAGGTCACTTTCCATCTTTCCCCTTGCACATTCTGAGTCAGTTTGGATTCTAACAAAATATTTGATGACTCCATGCCCAATGGATTGCTTCAGGCAACTGGTCTTTCCATCTAGCAGGCAGATGATCCCACTGAGTCACCAAATTGTTATCCAAAATTCACCCCCCTTGGGTAAATTTTGATAACATGCATCAGAAGATTCAAATCCCAAGCAAATTGTTTGATTCAGAGCAAAATCAGGTTTCTAGGGTCCCTTCAGGTATTTTTCTAACTCCCCTGGCCGAAGAAACAGGGAGCAAGCTCTGAGGAAATGCAAAAAAAGTAGCAGAAAGGCAAATAGGTTCATCCAAGAAAGAGTGAAAATTGGCTAAGTCCCTGCTCAAGGCAAGCATTTGGGACAAGTGGGACAAATGGAAGCGGATCAGCCGAAAAGCCTCAGCGGCCCAAATTGCATTTGGGACAATCGGGCTAGAGAAAGTGCGCGCGCGGGCGCGAAAAGCGATAAGGCCGAAAAAAAGGAAGAAAAATTGGCTAAGTGTTGCTCGGGACGTTTGGGACAAAAGGTTCAACCGGCCGTTCGGCGAAATAAGCACAGCGATCCAAAAGAATTTGGGAAAAATGGGATGAAAGTACGCGGCGGGCGCGAAATGCAGTTCATCTAAGAGAAAATTGACTAGCTAGCTGAGAAGGACAATTCGGGACAATCGGGCCAAAAGGCGCGAAGCCGCCGGCCAAATCGGTCAAGTCATCAAAGCAAAAGTGGGACAAGCGGGCCAAAAATGCCCGAATCGGACCGAAATGAGCACAAAGGGCCCAAAATCAAATGGGACATCCGGGACAAATGGAGGCGAGGTACGCGAAAAAGCCGGCAGGGCCGAGAACCAATCAGAAGCCGCCACGTGTCTCAGGGAAAAAGGGTCAAAAAGGTCAAAGGGCAAGTTTTAAAAGAGTCAGCCCGAACCAATGAAATAGCGCCACGTGTCCAGTTAAGGGCCCCACAAGCGAATTTCAAAATGAAAGCCCGCGAAAGACGGAGGAGAGAGAATTGCTCATCCAATCAGCACGTGCCACGTGTCGTCCAGGTGGCAGAGCGCGGGAAAGGATTTCAAAACACGTTTTCGCCTGTTTTGTGCCCTAGATCTTCAGATCGCCATAACTTTTGATCCAGAGCTCGGATTTGCACGTTCTTTACATCAACGGAAAGCTGGTGAAATTCTCTACATGATTCCGGGGTCAATCTTGCATTTTGGAGCAGTCTGGAGGGAGGAAAATCGAGAAATGGCTCTGACGCGTATTCATGGCCGGAAATGACATTCCAGCGACCAGAGTTAATGCAGAATGGGTCGCATTCTCCTACAATCCAGTCAAAATGACAGGTTATGGGTTTGTAAGGTCCTCCATGCCATTTTAATACACCTGTAGTCAAGAAAGAATGGGCTCCCATGCCTTTGTACGTCTCCTGTTCCCTGGGTTCGACCCTTGCATTTTAAAAGCCAGTTTTGGGCTCATTTCAAGAGAGGAACATTTTTGGGCATAGCAGACTTCTTCTTTCACCTTCTTCAAGGGATTGATAAAGTATCAGACCTCTCCAAGGATTGTAACAGTTTTCTTTACCTCTCTGAGGGTGTAATGCGTATTTTGATATTAAATTGATAATGCAAGCTCTGTGAATGGGTTTCAATCCTCTGTTTGTATTATTTGCTTGATTTCAGATGCTAAATTATACATTATCAGTTTGTGTATGTTTTTATGTTGTGAACCCTCTGAGGTGTCTATTCGCATGACTAATATGTTTCACCACTCCTTTTGGTGCATCACCATCTTTAGTTAGTTTCAATTTTTGCACTTCTCCCCCTGTCTCCTACGAGTTAGAATAGGATTAGGATCTAAACCTCTCGTAGTTTTGCAAAATATAGATCTAAATCGAGGAGTTTGAGGAACCAACCTCTAACTGGAGATTCCTCTCTCGTTTCCAAGTCCCACACTTGGAGAGAGGTTTCCATGTTGTGTAATTACACTTTGGACGTTAGAGTGATCAACCTAGAAATCGATCGGCGTCAGGAGTGCTGTAATTCAGCACTAACGATTACTTATTGCTCACTACTTCACAAAGTTCTAACCTGCACGAGAGCACCTAGGGCATGACATGCACACACTCACTAGAACTACGGTGGTAAGTGAACGAAGTTGGTGGACAATTCCATGGAAAAAAAACCTAAAATTCAAGAGCCACGATTGCGGTTCCGAATTTCAGGTTCGTGCAATTACCAAACCTAAAACCATGATCGCGGTTTAGAACCACGAGCACGGAACTCGAGACAAAAAAAAGCGAGTCCCGCGAGTCCTTATTTCCCCATTTTTCATTTCAAACCGTGATTTCTCCTAGACGTTTTCACTTGAGCTTTGAATACCACCTCAAAATTGCTTATCAGACTTCGGATCATGATAGATTAAACCATGCCGCCAAGACGAGGAGGTAAGCCCCGATTTTAATCATTTTTTTTGCATTTTAGGTTTTTTTTTTCATTTTCATGGGTTTTTTGAAATGTTTGTTTATGTATATAATTTTCTTGTTTTATCGGTTTGTCAAGCAAGCTCAAAATCGTGCAAACCGTCAAAACATTCCTCAAAACCCATCGAACATTCCTCAAAACCCTCAAAACATTCCTCAAAACCCTCCTCCAAACATAGATCCGCCTCCTGTGGCTCCTTCTGTCCCCACTGAGCCAGCAAGAACACAAGATAATATCATTGGAAGAATATGAGAAAATAAAATTGTCATTGAGAACCTTATTTAGACTATAAGACAAAATCATGCCACAAATCCATCCCGCATGACTTTAGCCAATACATTGCAAACATTGATTGGCGAAGTCGACTCCACAACCAACCAAATACATAGATGGAATACCTTTAGAGGTGATTGTAGGTGGTGGTATGTGGATAAACTATCCCATGCGGTTGTAAAAGACAAAAAAATTGGAAAAGACCTCATTTGTGCATTATTTATCGACCCAGAACCAATGCCCCTACGATTACTTACAAACGGTTTCCAATCCATTGGTGCCATGATGATTGAATCAAGAACAATTTTTGGGACTGATGGTGGATGGTTTTTGATTATCCACCATGCAACAACAATGAGGCTTCTCTTTATTTTTTGAAGAAATTATATTGTGAGTTCGTGCTTAATGAGGTCCCGAATTATTTTGACTTTTTTGACTTTTTGGTCGAGGAGGTGGCTCTGCATAGAGTAGACCTGGTGCACGCATAGGTCAACCTAGGATCCCCCATGCCCCAAAACCCCACTACCTTCAGTTATCCCTCCTACAGTGAAGGAGGTTGTGAAGATTGATACATTGCATGCATTGAGGAGCTCACCGACACTCGACCCAAGATAGTGACCAGATTGCATCTGGTGATGTTGGTGGAGGCGCCAGTTCTAGCGCACCACACCACTGTGGATCATGTGGTGTCGTATGCACTGTGGGTGAGACATCATTTGCTAGTTCACAGGATTTATTTTCTATAGATGAGATGCTGGGGAATGTTTTTGGAACTGGTGCCACTGATATTGGTCTTTCACAGGTAAATTTCAAATAAATATAAATATATATATATATATACAATAGTTTAATTCACATATTTGAGATTTTAATATATATGTATTTGATTGTACATCATGTACATATATGTAAAAACTAATTTTTTATTTTATTTTACATAACAAGAGCAGTGAAGGACACATCCGGTGTCGACATGCTAGCTACTATAGTTTGGGCATGTTTCAAACGTAAGTTTCAATTTGTACAAACTTACATTTTTAATTTCATTTGATTAAACTAGATTATTAGTATAATGTTTCACGTGTATGTTGTACATATTAATATGTTTGTCTTTTATACACATGGGAGCCTGGTGGGTCATTATCGCTCTGGGACCGAGGCTTACTGCGGCATGCCTCACATGAGTTTTACGTAGCTTAGTAAATCTCTTTACACTTTGTTTCTAATGGTGGAAGTTTACGTGGATTACATGTTTTGGACTCTCGTTATGTGGTGCACAATCATGTAGATTTTAATATTGATTTGTACATGTTTTTGTATAGCTTATGACTGCTAGAGAGACTTCTCCATATATGCAGATTGTGGAGGTCTTTGTAGAGACACGCCATACAAGATCTCGTAGATCCACTAACTGAGGTATAATTTTTCAAATTTGTTAAATTTTGGAGGTTCATTATTTCTTATTACTTAAATCTACAATATCAAATTTTGTATGTATGTGAAATATTTAATTTGAAAATTAATTATTTGTATGTAGCTTACCCCTCGTGAGTCTATTGTTGTCCTTGCGATGCATCAACAACAAATTGATAGGGATCATGACATTGCGGTAAGATTTCACATGCATTTTAACTAAATTGTACAAGTTTCTAAATTTTGAATGTATTTTAAAATTTTGGGTGTTAAAAACTTGTTGTTTATGAATGTGCAGGTTAGGTTGCAGGCATGCTTAGAGACACCTAGGACCACACAGATGAAATCCTCCCTCCACTACATCCCCAGGTCATGGACGTGCTACTTCTAGCAGGGTGAAGAGAGGGAAGATGTTTCATGAGTAGATTCATAGTCCACCTAGATGTACATAGATATATATATGGGCCATCTGGTCCTAGTGAACATGTTTCTTCATATAGTCCATTATATGTATGTATGTATGTATATATATATAGATAGCCTTTTGCGACCATGTGTGGTCCTATATACATTATGACACACTTAGTTCGAGATGTACACATGTTATGAACTTACATATATTTTCAGAGACGTGCGTCTAGAGCACACTTTGTTTGATTCTTATATATCCATGTGTGTTGGTTTTCATAACGATATTACTGAACTATATGTTTGATTTGATTTCATTACATGTATGATATCCTTCTATGTATGTTTTCATAACCATTTAAATTAGTTCTAGATATGTATGTTTGATTTAAAATTAAAAAACCATGTCCCGGAGCACTACATGGTACAATTGTTAAGCAAACCTATTCCATTAAGCAAAACCATGCTAGGTGAACTACAAAAGGGCAATACGTACAATTACTTTTTTTTAAAGCTAACACTCAATTTGTTGCATATCAACTAATGCAAACATTGATAGAAATAAGCGAGGTAGAGTTCATCTTGAACTATATGAATATTTAACGTTACTTATGGTGCAACATTGAAGATTTTACAATTTTCCCGATTTTCAAGTTTTACAATTTTCATATTTCTAGAATTGAAGATTACACAGAGGTTTCAAATTTTTTCTTTGTTATCAAAACTTATTATTTTTAGTAAGGCTCATATGCCAATTTAATAATAAATATTTAATCATGTCTTCTTGTATTTGGATTGAGATGAAATTTTTCATTAGATTAGGTATTTTCATATGGTTTCCTGCTTTAAATTTCAAGTGTTTTCGATCTCCAGAATTGCAAGGATCTAAAAAGGCAAAAATTTCTCTAAAATTTTAAATGGGATGCTATAAAAAAATAGAGTACCAATGGAAAATATTTTTAGATCATCTTCAAGGATTTCATGAGTAGAAGTTATAGGAAATTTTGCAAGGGAAATGGAGAAAAATGTGATTTTTTGTAATAGGGTTTCTTGAAAATTTAGTAGCATAACTAAATACTAGCAGCAATGAAGGAAAATGAAATATTAAAAAGGGATTAAAAAAATGGCTAAGTGTATTATTATACTCACCTCTTAACATTAACCTAGCTAACTCACTTTCTAACTCATCCTTGACCATCTACGGATTAACCCGAGTTACATGGCATGACAGGGTAGGGTTACAAGCCTTAAATGACAAAGGGACTTAAAGGGGTGATAATGTGTGAAAGGGTTAAGTATTCATGAGAGGGGGCAACATAATCAAGTTGGGGTCTTTGAGGAATCATACCCAGTGAGAATGTTACAAGCCTTAAGTGACGAAAGGGAGAGATTTCATGTGGTGGTGCATTTCGATGCCCGAAGTTGAAAAGGGTAAAAATTTGATAATAAGCCCTTATTAGTATTCTTAGGTTCCACCCATCACATGAAGAATCCTCCTATAATAAAGAATCAACTCATGTCTTCCTCCGTGAGAAGATCTTGAATGATGAGGCTTTTACATAGACCATCTTGTTAAATCTGGAAACTACAAATCAAACTTTCTCATCTTCCAAGATGTTCACATGCTCCAATGTGTTGAGTCAATTCTTAGGAATGGCATTGATATTTCCACATTGACTAAAATATTTTTCATAACTCTTCATAGGATTCTAGAGATATAACCTATGATCTCTACAAGGGCTTCTAAAGTATCACTATTGAAGGAAAGGGTCACAAATATTTTCCTGAACCAATTCTTAAAATTTGAATCCTGAAGATTCTTCATGTGGAATTATTTTCCTTGAGAGGAGTACTAAGCTCATGCATTCTTGTGCCAAGATCTTCCAAAAATTTGATACATTCTCCTCATGGGATTCAAAATCAGAAATGGCTTCTTTTAGAGCATCAAACCTCTAGGTGATGGTATGGGACAAAATGTCATACAAGTTCTCTGAGTTAGATGAAAACACACCTGAGATCACCAAGGAATGAGAATCAAAATTATTCATCTCACTCGCAAATGGGAGATTATTTTCCCAATGGAATTTCTCTTTCTTGATCTCAACTCTATTCCTATTGATTTTCAAATATATGACCAAGAACAATCTAAACAAAGAGATAATCTCAGGAAATAGATCATTCCCTTTTTCAAGGATCATGCTCACCCAATGGTCACATGTCCTTCTTTGCAGTATGAATGCTTGATCTTGCTTGATGGAATGGGGGGTTGAAGTTTCAGATGGGATACATTGCTTCAATTTGAGGTAGAGATGATTAATCTCATGCAATCAATGATGGAACTTATGAATAAAATGCCCTCACATGTGTTCCCTTAATTGTTTGATGATTTACTTATACTCCTAATTCTGTGTAGTGATCTGTGATGAAGAATCCTATTACAATGCAAAAATAATGAGCATGTAAGCACATAGTTGGGGAGCAGAGGATGGAGAGAGATCACCACAACAACATAGCTCAAGAGAGAAAAGAAAGGACAGTGATGAAGCACCTAAGAGGATAGAGGCAAGTCCAAAGAGAACAAGAGAGATGGAAGGTAAACAAGTGACATTGAATGTTTTGAGTCCTAGGAAATGAACGGAGGTGAGGAGTGAGAATTCATGCCTCGGGGACGTCATGGCACAAAACCAACTACACACCGACACGTCTGGGTGGCTAGGTGAACGCTAGAGGAGGTGGTATTTTGGTGCGCGACAAGGTTGTTGCTTCTGGCTACTTCACTTGTTCGGGCGTAGTCCCCCGAGACCAAAATATCGTTCAACTTTGACGGTGACTACTTAAATTCGTGGCACCTAGAGACACCTCATCCGATCCGACACCTCGGCATAGGGACCCTCTACAATATCCTCTCTCAATTTTTTCCTTCTCATATCGGTGCTCTCACTGCCCTATTGTTTGCAAACGCGTGAAATAATGCAGTTGGAGTTAGTGTAAGGTTGTCAAACACTATATTTTACAAACGGTGGTCGTGGGTAACCTTTGAATCGACTACATTGACATGTTCGGGTGGCTAGGTGAATGATAGAGGAGGTGGTGTTTTCGGTGCGCGACAAGGTTGCTTCTTAGGGCTACTTTGTTCGAGCATAGTCCCTTAAGATCCCGAGACATAAATATCATTCAACTTCGACGGTGACTAACTCGGAATTTGTGGCACCTAGAGATGCCTCATCATCGATCCAAAACCTCAATGTAGGGACCCTCTAAAAATTCTCTCTCGGTTTTTTCCTTCTCATTTTGGTCCTCTCGCGCCCTATTGTTTGCAAACATGTGAAAGAGTGCATTGGAGCAGTGTAAGGTTGTCAAATGCTATATTTTGCAAAAACGGTGGGTCGTGGCACTAAACCGACTATGCTAACATGTCCTGAGTGGCTAGGTGAACGCTAGATGAGGTGGTGTTTCGGTGCGCGACAAGGTCGTTGCTTCCAGGCTACTTCATTCGGGCGTAATCTCTTAAGAGCCCTGAGACCAAAATATCGTTCAACTTCAACGGGTGACTACTCAAACTCCGTGGCACCTAGAGATGCCTCGTCTAATCCGACACCTCGGTGTAGGGACCCTCTACAAAAGCCTCTCTTAGTTTTTTCCTTCTCATTTCGGTGCTCTTGCTGCCCTATTGTTTGCAAACGTGTGAAATAGTGCAGTTGGAGCCAGTGTAAGGTTTTCAAATGCTATATTTTACAAACGGTGGGTCGTGGCACCAAACCGACTATGCCGACACATCTAGGTGGCTAGGTGAACACTAGAGGAGGTGGTGTTTTGGTGCGTGACAAGGTTGTTGCTTCCAGGGCTACTTCGTTCGGGTGTAGTCCCTTAAGAGCCCTGAGACCAAAATATCATTCAACTTCGACGGTGATTGCTTAGAATCTGTGGCACCTAGAGATGCCTCATCCGATCCGAAACCTCAAAGCATAGGGATCCCCTACAATAGCCTCTCTCGTCTTTTCCTTCTCTTATCGGTGATCTTGCTACCCTATTGTTTGCAAACACGCGAAATAGTGCAGTTTGAGCCAATATAAGGTTGTCAAATGCTATATTTTGCAAACGGTGGGTCGTGACACCGAACCGACTACGCTGACATGTCCGGGTGGCCAGGTGAACACTAGAGGAGGTGGTGTTTTGATGCGCGACAAGGTCGTTGCTTTCGGGCTACTTCATTTGGGCATAGTCCCTTAAGAGCCCTAAGACCAAAATATCATTCAACTTCGACAGGTGACTAATAAAACTCCATGGCACCTAGAGATACCTCATCTAATCTAAACACCTCGACCAAGGACCCTCTACAATAGCTTTGTCTTGATTTTTTTCCTTCTCATTTCCGTGCTCTCGTTGCCCTCTTGTTTGCAAAACGCGTGAAGTAGTGCGATTGGAGCTAGTGTAAGGTTATCAAATGTTATATTTTGCAAACGGTGGGTCATGCAACCGAACCGATTACACCGACACATCCGGGTGGCTAGGTGAATACTAGAGGAGGTGGTGTTTCGGTGCACGACAAGGTCGTTGCTTCCGGGCTACTTCGTTCGGGCGTAGTCCCTTAAGAGCCCTGAGACCAAAATATCGTTCAACTTCAACAGGTGACTACTCAGACTCTGTGGCACCTAGAGACACCTCGTCTAATCTGAAATATCAATGTAGGGACCCTCTATAATAGCCTCTCTTGGTTTTTTATTTCTTATTTTTGTGATCTTTGCCCTATTATTTGCAAACGCGCAAAATAGTGCAATTGGAGCCAATGTAAGGTTGTCAAACACTATATTTTGTAAATGGTGGGTCATGGCACCGAACCGACTACTGGTGACATGTCCAAGTGGCCAGGTGAATGCTAGAGGAGGTGGTGTTTTAGTGCGTGACAAGGTCGTTGCTTCCGGGCTACTTTGTTTAGGCGTAGTCCCTTAAGAGCCTTGAGACCAAAATATCGTTCAACTTCGATGGGTGACTACTCGGACTCCGTGGCACCTAGAGATGCCTCATCTAATCCAACACCTCGGCATAGGGACCCTCTACAAAATCCTCTCTCATTTTTTCCTTCTCATTTCGGTGCTCTCGCTACCCTATTGTTTGCAAATGTGTGAAATAGTGTAGTTAGAGCTAGTGTAAGGTTGTCAAATGCTATATTTTGCAAACGGTGGGTCGTGGCACCAAATCAACTATGCTGACACATCCGGGTGGCTAGGTGAACACTATAGGAGGTGGTTTTTCGGTGCATGACAAGGTCGTTGCTTTCGGGCTACTTCGTTCGGGCGTAGTCCCTTAAGAGCCCTAAGACCAAAATATCGTTCAACTTCGATGGGTGACTACTCAGACTCCGTGGCACGTAGAGATGCCTCATCTAATTCGACACCTCGGCGTAGGACCCTCTATAATAGCCTCTCTCATTTTTTCCTTCTCGTTTCGTGCTCTTGTTACCCTATTGTTTGTAAACGCGCGAAATAGTGCAGTTGGAGCCAGTGTAAGGTTGTCAAATGCTATATTTTACAAACGGTGGGTCGTGGCACCAAACTGACTCACGCCAACATGTCTAAGTGTCCAGGTGAACACTAGAGGAGGTGGTATTTAGGTGCGCGACAAGGTATTTGCTTCCGGGCTACTTCGTTCGAGCGTAGTCCCTTAAGAGCCCTGAGACCAAAATATCGTTCAACTTTGACGGGTGACTACTCGAACTCCGTGGTACCTAGAGATGCCTCATCTAATCTGAAACCTCGGTGTAGGGACCCTCTCACAATAGCCTCTCTTGATTTTTCCTTCTCATTCCCATGCTCTCGCTGCCTATTGTTTGCAAACGCGTGAAATAGTGCAATTGGAGCGATGTAAGGTCATTGTCAAATACTATATTTTGCAACGGTGGTCGTGGCACCAAGCTGACTACGTCGGAACATTTGGGTGGCGGTGAATGCTAGAGGAGGTATTGTTTGGTGCATGACAAGGTCATTGCTTCCGGGCTACTTCGTTTGGGCATAGTCCCTTAAGAGCCCTAAGACCAAAATATCGTTCAACTTCGACAAGTGACTACTCGGACTTCATGGCACCTAAAGATGCCTCATCTGATCCAACACCTTGGTGTAGAGACCCTCTACAATAGCCTCTCTCGGTTTTTTCCTTCTCATATCGGTGCTCTCGCTGCCCTATTGTTTGCAAATGCGTGAAATAGTGCAGTTGGAGCCAATGTAAGGTTGTCAAACGCTATATTTTGTAAATGATGGGTTGTGGCACCAAACCGACTACACCAACACATCCAGGTGGCCAGGTGAACGCTAGAGGAGGTGGTGTTTCGGTGCGTGACAAGGTCGTTTCTTCCGGGCTACTTCGTTCGGGCGTAGTCCCTTAAGATCCCTGAGACCAAAATATTATTCAACTTTGATAGTGACTACTCAAACTCCGTGACACCTAGAGACACCTCATCGATATGACACCTCTGCGTAGGAACCCTCTACAATATCCTCTCTCGGTTTTCCTTCCCAATTGATGCTCTCATTGCCCTATTGTTTGCAAATGTGTGAAATAGTGCATTGGAGTAGTGTAAGGTTGTCAAATGCTATATTTTGCAAACGGTGAGTCATGGCATTGAAATGACTGCACTACACTAACACATCCGGTGGCTAGGTGCACGCTAGAGGAGGTGGTGTTTCAAAGGCGCGATAAGGTTGTTGATTTCGGCTATTTCATTCGAACGTAGTCCCTTAAGAGCCCCGAGATCAAAATATCGTTCAACTTCGATAGGTGACTACTCGGACTCCATGGCACCTAGAGAAGTCTCATCTAATCGACACCTCGGTGTAGGGACCTCTACAATAGCCTCTCTCGGTTTTCCTTCCCGAGATCGGTGCACATGCGTAGGTATGGTTTTGTAAACACTTAGGGAAGATTAAATTTTTTCAAAATTTACAACTTTTTCAAAATTTACAACATTTTCAAAATTTACAACATTTTCAAAATTTACAAATGTTGTAAAATTTAGAACTTTGTCAAAATTTACAACTTTTTCAAAATTTACAACAAAATTTAAACTTTTTTAAAGCTTCTCTTACTTCGAGAATTTAAAGTTCTCTACTAATAGTGCCAACCACGTGAAGGTGGAAGTTTTTCGGCACCACTAACCTAAACATAAAAGTGTTAGTCAAAGAAATTTAAGTTTCAAATCAAAACCATATACTATCTATATATACAAAATACACAAATTTAAAATAAAATATATTCAAACTTAAGTCTCATCTCATCTAATATCGAAGGTCTTCCAATGAGCCATCGGGATTGGATCTCGATATCTATACTCTCGAACCTTCCAAAGAATCTTGTTATAGGTCTTCCTCGATATCTTCTGAATATTTGTTGCTAGAATTAGATGTGAATATAAGAGTATTTTCTGTGTGTCTCAAAGTCTTCAAACACCCAAACAAGAGTTTTTAATGGACACCATCGAAGCCAAGTTCTAAAGAACTACCATTGACCGTAGGATACTCAATATCTTCACCATCTATAATAGGAGAAGTCAACTTCTTTCTTTCCTCGATGCAATGACATAAGAAATAGTTTGTTCCTTCTTCATTGTCTTCTGTCGCAATTACTACAAACACATGTCCTACAAAAAAAAGGTTGAACAACTCAAATTTAAATTACATATTAAAATTTCAATGGACATAACTCAATACAAAAATTAAATAAATAACCATAAATACCTTGTCGCACCAAAATCAAAATTTTGTCAAATTCCTTGGATGTTACAACTTCATCTGCGAAACAAGTCGTAATGCTTGTGGAGGTTGATAACTAGGAAGCAGAGTTAGAGGCCTACAAATCCATCCATCCACCCATTCTTGTGAATCACACTCAATAGTGAAAAATTTGATACAAGATGCACAAAAACATGTCAACTTTCTTGTCCATACGGCCCATGAAGTAGCGTTTGAGCTACAAAATGAGTGCATATCACTGGACCTAGTGAGTGTCATACAATCCTCGTAGTTAGCAATTTGTTGTTCCTCTATCAACCAAAAATATCGCGAAACTGTGGAATTTTCTTGAGAACCTCGGGCCATGTTGTCAATACACCATTCCACTATGCTCTTTGCATCTTTTAATTTAGCACCATCTTTGTACTTCAACTATTCTCTTGCAAGAGCTCTTTTCACACATGCCCCTACACCGTCATGCTCTCCTTTTCCATGTCCAACCTCAGTGAAACTCCAAATATGTTGCACACCCATCTTGACGTGCATTATGCTCATCTAATAAAACATTCGTGCATTCTTAAACTGAGACATGTAATTATCTGACCATATATAATGTTGTTTGAAGTGGATGTCCCTATTAGACAAGTTTCCATAAAATAAATGGAAACACCCTTGCACAAATTCAGTAGAATGAGTACAATCATCACTGATATAAAAGTGGTACTCTCTTAAAAAAATTTGATCATTCTCTGTACTATCAAGAGAATGTAGAAATGTTATATGCACAAAAATGGCAACTTGTATTGATTTTTAATATTGCGATTGAACCTCCATTTGTGGTTGTAATGTGTAATTCTCTCAAAATCGACCCTTTGAAACAATAGTACCAATAGGAAATGTGTCCTTGCATAGCTTGAATCGCTGTTCATCCAACCATCGAGCTCTATGTATATGCCTAGCATACTCATAAAAATTTCATCCTTAAATTTTCTCAAAATTGGAAAACAGGCATTTGTTCTCATAACTAACTCACACCATTTAAACTCTTTTCCATCTTTCAATGGTATGCAACTAATTTATATTTATCAAACTAACATAAATTATGTCCTATTGTACCTTGATTTTCTCATGGATGCAACTTTCCAATTTAGGTAATCCGCCGCATATACTACAACTTTCATCTAAACAATCTTGACTATAAAAAAATTGTCCAACTTCTTTTTCACAAAATATAGTAGGAATGAAATCCTAGAAGATATTGGTGGAAACTTGAACACCACATTCCACTAACATAGTTTCTGAATAAAAATTAGAACGAATACATAAAAATTTAGCATAATGCATCGCAAATTCAACATGTTTCCTACAACAAGTGGTGTGAGTGTGGTTGATTTTCACATAGAATGGTTTCAACATTTCAAAAAAATGTTGACTAATTTTAATTTCCAGATTCTCTTGTTCAAACTTACGAAAAAATTGAGTTTGAGTCATATCTAAGAAATACTTTGGATGTGATTCACGATTAGTAAAACCAACTCTCCATTTTATAACATCTCTTGTATTAGGTGAAACTCTAGTGTTATCATGCCAAAATTTAATAACTTCTCTTATAGCATCGAATTATTTTTGTCCCTACGTGGTGCTTTAGCAAGAAAATGCCCAAAATCGGCATTATTGAGTGATTGAAGGATATTACATCTTTCAATTGCTTTCATTAGAGTTTTTGATTAATTTGCAACATTCGAACTTGTTTGCGTAATCAAAAGTTGTTTTTAATTGATTCACTTACAACACTAGTAGCAAGTACACGACACACACAATATTACTATCCCTAGTGCGTCTCTTGACACCAACTAGTGTGATATGCATCATGAAGGTTTTCAACAATTGTAGAGGTTTGACCATGTATATTAGATGTTGTCAATCCTAAGGTGTTTAATGTAGGTCTCATTTTAATCAATTTCATCAAACTAACCAACAACTGACATCTTTGGGAATCATTTAAAATTTCAAAATGATTATCCCAAATTTCAGTGGCTTTTCTTCTGATTTGTCGTTCAGAAAGTTTTTCAAACATTGGTTTCAAAATGTTTTCATCAATTTCAATAAAAAAATTAGGTTTCTTACGTAAAATCCTAGGAGGTGTTTTTGTCAAATTTTACTTGTCTACAGTTTCAACATGAATTTCCTTATTCACATTTTCATTGTCTCCTTCAATTTCAACATTTGCTACATCATAAGTATTTAATTCTTCTTCAACATTGACAATAAAAACATCTTCATCACGAGTATTTAATTCAACTTCAACATTGATAGTAGAAACATTACTTGGTTCTTCATTGCTTACAATAGTTGGGGTTGAAGATGAACCTCTTCTTGATTCACGAAGTTTCTGCATTCACTCAGCATTTTGAATTTTTTGGCCTCTAATTCGTTTGGTGTCTTTTTACTTAATGACTTTTTTGACGTTTTTTGTCTCCCATGATGTTTTTCTTAGGTGATAAAGAAAATGTGTAGAAAAAGATAGAATTTCACAGTAATTCATATGGTAAGGTCAGAGAGTAAAAATCACATGGTAATTCAGACATTGGGATGTGTGTAAATATGATTTATGAACCATGAGCGCACTTTATAAACCGCGATCGCGGTTTATAAAGTGCGCTCACAGTTTGTGTTTAAAAAACCATGATCGCGCTTTATAAACCGCGATCGCGGATCTATCTGCCGAACCTAAGCCTCGGGAAATCTTTTTTTCCCCAACCAAAGCTATGGAAGGTCATTATGAAGTGTAAAAGGTCAAAAAACCTCAAATATGCTCTTCCAAAGACTTGAACCATGCTAAAAAACGAAAACATTTCACAAAAATGGTGTCATCGCGTAGGGGAGACTATTAGCTTCGTAGAAATATTGATTTTAAAGTGAATAGAATAAGATAAATATCATTTTATAATTTTTACTAACAATAGGTCTTTAAGACATTTTTTCCGTGAATGTTCATGTCTACATTTAAGACTGTAACTTTTGTTTCGCTTATCAAAATGTGATAAAACTTATACCATCCCAAGCGTGGACAAATTCTATACACGTTAAAAAAATATATATATTTGATTTATATATTTTTGATATAGTTATGATTTTAAAGTGGGCAAACAGAAAGTGCTCCGTTTTCTAAATACTTTTTTAGACCACTTTCATGGAAAAAATCATTAAAAAAATATTACTATAAAAAATACAAAATAAAATGCATCCCAAGATGGCGGGCAAAGCAGAGAAAGCACTCCGTTTTCTAAATATTTTTAGACCACTTTCACGGAAAAAATCATTAAAAAAATAACTACATCTACGTTAGCTCAAAAAAAACGTTTAGACAACTACATCTAAGCAAAGGAAAAAAATAACAAAATTTGGTCATCAAAATGTGGGCAAACGGACTACAATCTTATAAGTTTTTTTAAAAAAAAAAAAACTAAGTCATATAATTTTAAGTGTTTAATATAGCTAAACTTGTCCTTTTTTTTTTAAATTAGTATTTTAGAAACTAGATTCGAATGCTACAATTCATATTTATATAATTTTTTCTAATTTTGAGTGCGCGTATTGCTAATAATCCCTACAAGTTGAGATTTTATTGTTTTTTGCAATATGACGTCCACGGATGACCCTATATTTGTCCATCAACTTCCTGCACTTACCCTACATCCAGTGCAAATGTAGTGCAACACTCAAAGTGATAAGACCACTAGTTTGGCACATGAGGTTAGTCGACCCATTCATTTGCATATTTTTTTTCTAGGGTTTGATACTTTCTTTTGTATTGCAGGTCATTATACTGACTCATCGAGTGAATCGGTAATGCGACAGATGATACAAACAAGTTTCAATCAACTTGTGACCATACGAGAATTAGTTTCGAGCTTTTACATAGATCAAAGTGCACAAACTTTAGACCAAGGTACCCGGGCACCCCAAGACCCTCCCGGCACCTCAATCATTTTAGATCATCCAGCTCTGGTCTTCACAGGGTCCGAGTGAGTGATCGTCTGCACTTCTAGATTTTATTTCCAGATTTGTGACACTGTGTGACAGTCTCTTCAAATCAGCTAAGCCATTTCTCTTCCTTCTCTTGCATACTTAGGGTTTTACTTTACTTAGAATAATTATTTTCTATTGTTTCCATACTACTTTAGATTATTTATACATCATTTTAGTCCTCCTAATTAGATTAACATTATTACCCTATACCCCATTTAGGTTTTATTTTTGTTAATCAATTGTATATGAGAATTATAACTAAGTTTTTGGTTAATAAGGAATGTATTTTTGGGTTTTTAGATGGGATCCTTATACATGGTCTTACATTGGTAATTAACCTTAGTTCCATTGACATATTGCAAAGAGAGGTAGTTATGATCATAAGTCCTTAAATAGTACCTACATTTTTTTCATAGCTTCTTTGATATGGTTGGTCCTATATTGGCGGTTCATGTGGGATTGTACAAGAGAAATATATTTCTCATAACATGCATGCATAAATTCATTAGTGTCAAATTGGATTCTATGGAAGAAATTGATGTACAAATTCTTAAGATCCCTACAATACTCGTGAGAATAAATGATAGTGGCATGAAAAATAAAATATGTCGAGATTGAAGGAAGTTAAGGTTGTTTGCTAGGAGGAAAAAATGTTAGGGGTGAGAAGAAATTGCAATAGCTCAACATATGACAAGGCTAGGTGGTGTGGGTTATGATAAATAACAATTTGGTTATTAATATTCATGATATATGTTCCTTTATAAAGGGCTTTAGGATTGATGGCATTATATTTTTTTAAGGGTTCTTGAAGGATTAGATGTTTTTTCAAATTCTAGCATAAGGCAATATTTTGTTTGGTATGCTCAAGAGCCTCTTCCAATGTGGTGGGAGAGAAGGAACATACCTTACATTGGATATTAGTTAAAATATCCATAAGGAATATTTGATAAATACATTTTAATTATTAAGGTGATCATTTTCTTGATTAGATAAAAATTCCTTCGCTTTATGAAATCATAAGTTAATTAGCTAGTATATTATTTCAAGTTGTTGAATTTTTGAAATGTATTTTAAGGGGGATCAATTTGTTGAACATCCTTCACCGAATAATAGTCTAAAGTTTCTAGATCAACAATAGAGTGTGAAGGGAGTTGATTATACCATTCTAAAGCATATCCTAAAAACATTTTCTCTAGGAGTGTGGTTGTATTATAGGTTATTGTTTGAATCCATTCCTTATAGATGATTCAAAAGGTATTGAGATGGATGGCTTGATTAATTGACACATTATAAGAAATGGCAAGTGATACCCATTGTATCCATAATAACTATATAAGAGGATCTAGGGGTTCTTTTGGTATTTTTGAAGAAATTTAAATTATGAATTGGAGGAGGAAGGATGAGTTTCACATTAGCATCAAAAGGTAAAAGAAGTGTTAAGATTGGTTAGGAACTATGGGGAGTTATTGATAAGCCACTTTTAAAATGTGAGATTTATTTTGAAACATAATAGAAGTTGTAGAAGATTTCATAATGGCCATTTGATCCAACAAATTGATAATCATGAGCTTAGGATAAGATAGTGGATTAAGGCCATTAGAGGAAAAGCCTTAGTTTTTTTGTAAAGTGGTTTACGGGGATTGATTGGGGTTTCTAGTTTTGTAGAGTATTATTATGACTAATACATTTAAATGAGGAGGTATTTAGGACTATCTCTTTCATAGGATATATCTATTGAGAGACTTTGCTTAATTTCCCCTTGTTGGGTGTGAAGTATAAATTATTGTTCAAATTTTAGTTTTCCTATATAGGATCAAATTTTATAATCTCTACCCATATGGAAGTCAATTACTATTGAGCGAGAATGTGGGATTCACCATGTTAGAGAATAGTGGATGGTAGTGGTGGGAGGAAAGTGCTTAATCCTATCGAGTTTGGTTGTATAGGTGTAGGGTGGTTGATTCTATCAATTTGGATAGATGAAAGGATGGGTTTGAATGGTATTAGTCATTATGTATTACCTAGTTCGGTGGTATCTAGAGAGGAAGAAGATTTTGAGTCATATTGGTCAATGAGGTCAAAATTGATGGAAGTAAGAATGGGATCAAGCGGTCTGGCTTTGCGTGGATATAATGTTTGGCATATATGAAAGAGTAACAAAACAACCCATGGTAATCCTAAATGGATTGATCTTGAGAAGAAAATATTTGAGAGGAGGAATGATGAAAAGATGGATATGAATCTCAAAAGAATATATTTTCCCCAAAACCTAAAAAAGTTTGATTGTGGCAGAGATGCACAAGCATTGATGCAGTGTTAAGAAAGGAGAAAATGTAAGTTATATATAGTAGCCTACTAGGATTGGCCATTCAGGTGTTGTAAAAAGGTTGATGACGTAAGGTTTAGAAAAATAACACACACAAAAGATCAAACATGTAAAATAATTTACACATTGGTTGATTGTGTAGGAAATATAAAGAACAATGAAAAATCAAAGAAAATATGACTTGATCTTAGGGTAAAGTAAGATTCGTGCCGATTCACTAGAATGTATGATGGGATAAGATGAATTCGCTCTTGTATCATCAAATATTGGGGATCAAATCTAGGACTCCACAAAGATAGAGACAATAAAGATGCTCAAGGAGCAAGTATTGTAATTCTAGAAGATAGTAGCCCTAACCCTAAGATAGTTATATGTTTTCAAGGCCTATACCTAAAGTAAATAAAGATATCTTACTATTATTCATAATAAGAGTAGGTCAAAATATCAATAAATCCAAGGGGGATAACATAATAAAACAAAGAAATAGGATAAATAAAACATACATCTACTCTAATCTATAATAATGAATGATCAACCATCCACACAACAATAAAACATGAAACTAAGGCAAAGAATGGTTAGAGATACTTCTGTCTTTGTGACTATCGATGCATTGATCCTCCCCAAAGACAACATCACCCGAGAGAATTGTTATGGGTGGAGAAAAGAAAGATGAAGAAGTATTAGCTCACTGTGGTGAGCTAAATGCAAAAGGGGAAGCTCCAAAACCTCAAGTCTAATATAACTAGATGTGCATATGCGCACAAATGTCCAATTTGCAAGTAAAGTGGATTGTTTTGAGTAATGATTGATGGATACTAAAATGAAAAAAATGACATGTATACATACTTGAAGAGGGCGAATCAATTTGTATTAATGTTACTAATCCGAGGAAGATCAACTCGCCCTTCACTAGCCCTATACCCCATTTTCCCCGCCCTTCACCGGCCTTATACCCTTAAATACATGATTGACCATGGTTGACCCCTTCGACTATGGGAGAAACAAAGCCTAACACAATCGACCGTGGTTGAAATCAAAATCTTAGGGAAGAGTAAGGTCAAGTAATGAAATATAATAGGGAATGGAAGTCAAAGAAATAAAGGAGATGTGACAAAGGTCCAAAATGATTGAAACGTGATGGGAAGAGTAAACATGAGTGTAAACAAGTGAACATGATGATGGGAACTTGTGAACAAGAGAGGAAAGATTATATGTTCCCATTGATACGTTCTAGGCCTAATTTTTATTAAAAATCCCATTGATACATTTTTGACCTTGAGATTTGGATTGGACATCTAACAAGACACTCAATATATTACTTATTTCACTAAGATTCTTCAGAGGCGTTTTTAAGATCGTGTAAGTCTTGGCTTCTAATTTAATAATGTAGAGCAACCTATTTCCCTTTATTACTTTGATGTTGGATAAAAACATGAGAACCCTTGAAATAATTTTCATCCATACCCGAATTTTGAGGGTTGGTACAATTTTAGAGTTAATATGAACATCATTAAAAATAACCATTTTATATTTTGCACAAATCAATAACATTATCAATAATAAATATATGTTTCAAATCATTATAACCACTTTTAATGATGTAATCGATACAAATAATAAATACAAATTATTTTTCTCCAAATAACAACATAATGTAAAAAAAAAAAACTTAATACACAAATTAAAAGAAATATCGAATAAAAGATGTTAGAATTGTAATATAATTCAATGATAACGCCAAAAAAAGAAAAAGAGTAGGTAAATAAGAGAAAAGACAATAAAGAAACATGTCATATCACAAACACAAATAAGACATCCAAATAAGACAATAGTATATCTAAAGGCAATGAATGAAAAAGTCGGTCTTTTGTTTGATATTCTTTCCAAATATGACAAGTTGCAACAAAAGATTCTCGTGTTTCTTCACGGCTTCCATCCATGGTTAAGTGCTCCACACGTGTCCTTCCATACATACAAACCTGCTCAACTATCTTTACGACTTTGACAACAAATTCTCCACACAAAATATACCCATTTTGTGGACAGAATAGTCTCCGCCCAAATTAAGTAACTTAGTATTTTAAGGGGCTTATTATTATTAGCAATGGTACATTTAAAGATATCATGATAATGTTGAAGGGGTATTTTAATTTTTGTAACAACAATTTAATTTATATAAAAATGTGACACTAAAAAATTATAAATAGTATATATATTAGCATAATCCTGCAAAAAAATGTTTATATGGTTTATCAATATTAGCATATCATCTTAATTTAATTTTAGTTTCTAAAAAGACATGGAAATGGGGTCTTGGAAACTATATCAAGGCATAAGTACATATTGATTTTTTTATAAATGCAATAAAAGAACTGAAAAGAATAGAATAAATATCAACCGAAAAACATGTTTTTCTCCCACGAACAATCTATTTTTGAAAAATTCAAAACAACCCCCTTTTTTTTTTAAGTTCAAGAACCACCCATAAGATATTCACATCACTATCCATGCCAAATTGAGATTATTCACACCAATAACCACAAGAGTTTAAAATTTGATTGAGGTATATGATTATCTACACAATTTTGAAAAAGGAATGGAATGAAATTTCACCTAGTAACAAGTACTTAGGTTGTGGATTATGGAAAATCATATGCAATCAAGGGTGAACGTCAACGTTGGATTTTGACGTTCAATATTACATGTCACAATAAACGGTTTAAAATACATATGGATGTCATTTGACATTCAAAGTTTAATATGCAAGTCAAATTTCTTTTTATAACAATTATTACAAAACACATAAATTAAGTTAAATTTTATATGGATGTTGTTGTTCTTTATAATATTCTTCCATAGTTTTGTGACTTTTATTTAATTTTGGATAATATATTGGACTAATCAATTTCATAGTTTTTCACATATTCATTTTTCCCATAAAAATTAATGTTGCACTAATTAATTTGAAGATCCATAAACATCATTAAAGTTTATGAGAATTTTAAAACAAATTTCAAATTACAATTTTAAAACAAAATTATTGAAGAAAATGATAGAAATGACTCACTTAATCACTAGTGCAAACTTACAATTCTATAGAAAATGAGTTCCAACTTCCAACTTCAGGGTTACAAGTTTAATCTTCAAATTTCACCGTTCTTATGAAATTCCAAATCCAATGCATTTAGTCCACTATCCAATCTTTATTTGTAATAAATCAAACAAATAAACGCCAAAAAAAAAAAAAAAACAAATAAATCAAAATCAATAAATAAAAGCTAAACAATAAATCAAATAAAGCTAAAAAAATCAAACAAAACTAATTAAAAATCAAAATTAATAGATGTTTCTATTTTATCAATGAGATATGAAGATAGATAATGCTATTATTTTAAATTTATTTACATTATGAAATTTCCATTTTCATTTATGTTTATATTTGTCATAAATCTCACAAAATTATAATGTGTAGTGTATGTGTAATATTTAATTTATTAATTTTCTTAATTTTATATTATATGATGGTCAAATTTTGAATAATATATCATTTTGACGTATCAATTATGACGGTCATATTTGAAAATGATTGTATTTTGACATCTAAAATGACTAAAAAACATCTAAACACCTTACGAAATCCAATGCGCTCCGATGCGAGAAAAATTGTGCAAAATGGCGAAATAGTCGGAATTGGCGATTCCGAAAAGTGTGAATTGATGAAGGATTGACTGTCGTAAAAAGAGGTCAACAATGATCTAGTCAAACATTGGAAGAGGGCGAAAACATTGGTTCGGAATCTTCGGATAATGTTGGGGAGCATAACGGAGATATTTTACTTCATAGTGAGCCATGTGTAGCTTCAGGCGACATTTTGGAAAAATAGAAGAGAGCATTGTACATTAATGGACTACAATGGAACATCTAGGGTGAAGATTATGGTGGGATTGCAAAAAGTGGAGTAAGTAGAACAATATGATTTGAGAGCTAAGGATGAGTTGGCACACATGCAACGATGTACTACTAGAGATAAGAGGCAAATCAATAATGGAAAGGTTCAACCATTGTGCAAGTGTTGTACTAGTGGAGTATCTAAAGGGGAAACCACTTTTAATACATGCAAGTGGCTTTTGCGGGGAAGAAAAAGGTCATCCGCATGAACATGCTTCAAGTGTGAATAAGCTTGACATTACCCATTTGAGTGCGTCCATGTGCAAAGAGATGGTGAGATTCTTACAAGAGGATACATAGTCCATGGGGTTTCCCAAGTATGTTGAACCTAAATAGGAGAGAGTTTGCTTGTATCGAAAAGAGACTTGAAGGTCGTAGGGATCAGTGGAGGTGAGTCAAAGAAGACACCTTTTTCATATTAATTGCAAGCACTGGAGGTAAATGATGTAGTGTGGTGGCGGATACGAAAACATGGACAACTTAATCTCTGCATGGATTGTGGAAAAGTTGGATATGGTGCACAATCCACACCCAAGTTCTTACAGAGTATCCTAGTTAGTGTAGGGACACAATAACATTGTGTGGGAGACATGTAAGGTGTAGATGCAGATTGAGATATATGAACATGGTTTTATGGATGAATGCAATATCTTGTTAGGGAGGCCATGGTGATATGATCACGAGATTTTGTATGATGGAAGAGTGTATATTATCCATATAAATAAGAATGGATGAAGATATATTCTAATTCCATTTAGGGGGAGGGACAACAAGGATTCACACCAAATCCATTTAGTCAAGTGCAAAAGTAAACAAATTCTATTAGAGGAAGAAAAGGTAGAATGGGTGAATGAGAAATATGATTTCACGTAGAAGAAAGTGTGGAAGTGTGTCATAAGCATCTCAAAGTGATCTCAAAGTGGGTAATGTAATAGTGAAGAGAAATAGTATATTGTCAATCAAGGACATATGTGGTCAAACCAAGGAAAGTGGAAGTTGGAACAAAGAGGGTGAAAAGAGGGTTTAGAGGAGGATATTTTATGACCCACTATGTAGCCAAAAGGCCTTAAATACAAAAAAATTCCTCGCTAAACCACGGGAACTCAAAGGCCTTTCATGCAAGTTTGAATGGGTGGTTCTACCACCTAACCTAAGTGTGTAAGCATCATGCTCACAAAAATCTTTTTTGGTTTATATGATGTAAGAACATCATGGTCCACAAGCAATCTTACATCAAGACTAAAAACATGTGCACATAAATAGTGTGCAAACTCCATGGCTTCTTGCATGCTCTCATACAAGGACTCGTCCCAACATATATCAACAAGGTTTTTGGCTCAAAGTAAGGCCTTATGAGAATTTCGCACAATGTTTTGGATCTCAATTCTCCACAACACCGTGGTTTTTTCCTCACACTATGGACAAGTATCTATGTGAAAACTCACACTAAGCTAGTAGGAAAACTACTAACTTTTATGAGTTCACACTCATATGCACACCACATGATTTGTGCATACTATTTTGTATGGTCTTCCTCCTCTCAAGTTTTATGGTCAAACGTATGTCTACTCAATGTGAGGTGTAATCACGCATGCACAAGTTTGCATGAATCTTATAGGCATATGTGTGCATTTTAGTGGCTAGCAAGTTAGAGAATCTTGCATTGTAATTGATAAGCATTGTTGAATCTCTAGAGGGAGACAAAATGCATCACGTGACAAAAATTATTCAAGGTGTATAATGGTTTATTGGAGCAAGTCTTTATAAAAATCGATATAGCTTGGGATGGCATTCACACTACGAGGAAGAAATAGTTCAAAGGTACCCATTATAGATTCATGCAAGAAAATTTAATGCATATCTAAGGGATGGATTGTAGGGTTGATCCAATTCTTCATAGGACCAAGTGTGTAACATTGCAAGTATTTGTAAGCCTATTATGTTGAGTATGTGTGAGTGTGTGAAAATAATTCATATAAAGCAATAAAGAGATGTTTTCCATTGCACATGGATAGTGTAAATGTCTATTGTTGTGTAGATTACATGGTATATAGTCATCCTTCATTGGATCCCCTAACTATGACTACATCAAAATGTGCTTGGAAATAAATAAGAAGTACTTATGTTGAAAAGGAAACTAAAACACACATAAAATGCTAAGAAATTACTGCAAAGAACAAATAAAGACAAGAGTTGAAAATTTTCCTTGAGAGTGAGGGGTCCCCTTCTATTTCCACTATCTCTTCAAATGCAATTATAAGTGTATTGCCTTTAAGAGGCCTATATGAGCATTCTATATTTGCAACATTGCCTAAACCTCATGCGCTACTCTGCAACTTGTTACAACTCACACATCCTTACACAACTTTCCAAACATATAAAACCAAGAATATTAACTCCTAATAACGGTCCATGCCTTATAATGACCATTTGAAGGTGCATTTATACAATGTTACATCATAGTAAACTTGAAGAGGAAGCCAAAAATGCTCGTGAGAATAAGAGACATTGTCTGCAACTATTATTCCACCTCTTCATTGTCTTCAAACAAAATTAACAATTTACACATTCCTAACAATTATGGAATTTCCACTAAGTAGTAATCAATGGTTGTAACCACCAAGGTAGCTTTGAAACCGTTACCGGTTTAATCAACAATTTCACAACCCTAAATAGTTTGCTAACTTTCCATAGGATATAATTTTGCATATGAACTTGAAATCGGATACCCTTCTTTTAAATTGTATATCTTTTCAAGGGGAACACAAATATATAATCAAAAAGTGATTTTAATGAATTCCACATGCTCTTTTATTCTCGCACCAAAATGTATTTGTTTTCAAGAGTATCATGTTGCAAATACTTCTTGAACCCTATTAACAACCATTACCTTTACTAATTGTTTTTTGTTATGGAAGAGAGTGCGAGAAAGTGTTTGAAGTTACATTCTTAATTACAATGAGAAGTGTCTTAATTAACTTATCTTACTAACACTTCATTGTCCAAATCATATTAGTTATAGTCAACACCCCTAGCCTCCCCGAGGCTCAACCAACAAGAGAGCACTCAATCGACAAAACTATGTGTGTGTGTATGTATGTATGTGTGTATGTATGTTATGTTCATAGGTTGAGGAGGAGGGACTACATTAGATAGGCCATGAAGACCTATCTAAAGTATAAACATTAATTAACACATAATAGAAGGGGATTTTACTCATATTTTGTAGTTGTGTATATTTGCACTCAAAAATCACTACCCATCTTCTTTAACATATCAAATGTTCTATTTATTTTTCATTTATAGATATGCTTGAACTCACACATTGGATATATTTATGTTTGAAATGTACATTAAGTTCATTCAACTAAATTTCTCTATTTTTCCTCGATCATTTTCTCTTCTTCTTTGTCCTTTTCAAACAAATGAGGCATAAGGACAAGAACTAGGCATAAGATAAGAAAATAATGATATTCCATAATTATGCACAATTTTATGATGAAGACGACAACAATAAAATTTAATTTAAAAATGATTAAAAATGTGAGAATCAATAAATATTAAATGGAACAATTTAATGAGTTTCATGACATAGGTGTCTCTCACTCAGTAGCATAACATGTTTTTATTTCAATTGTGAGCTCAAAATATTTTTCATTATCTTTTAAATAATAATATAATCTCATTTTTTTCTTTTTTTCAATATTACTTCACATACATTCATTTCAACTCCTTGGCATACACAAAAATTGTGCTCTTTGATGCATCCAAAGATTAGTTGTATGTGACATATTAGAATCATTGAATCATCATGCATGAAATGGAAGAATTGAGCATGACCATATAAGGGGTGAACATATTTATGCACTTCACACTTTAATGTCAAGCCACTTATATGTATGAACCAATGTTTAGCAACTCTAAAACATCTAAATATATATACACTTGACCTATTATGTTTGTGAAGATTGTGGAGACCATGCATGTAAGAAATGTTGTCTTTATATGTAATGGCCAATTTTTTTGATTAGTCTTATAATGATTTTTTCAAAATTCCTTTGCATTGAAATCAATTTTCTTGTATAGTCGAAACAAGAGAAGAAACAATGTTGATAAACATATTTCTACTCATTAAGTATTTTTATGTGATTTAGTTGATACATTTTTAGATATCATTCACTATATAACTATTAATACGGCCTAGAGATATTACTACCAAAATAATTTATCTCAACAAAACAATCTAGGTTAAATTATTATACTTTATAATATTATTATCAATTTATATTACTTATCGTATGCTCCCTCTAAGGCGAAGAGTAAAAAGAATGAAATGATTGTCTAACAAGCACCAAAACAACCTACATGACATATATCAAGTCCACCAACTCGTATTCACCCCACTATGGTTCATTAGAGTTTCCATGAACCTCTTATGAACATTATTGATATACCCGATAGCACAAGTATGAACTAATCCTAACATTCAATATAAATGATTGTTGTATCCTTTACATTGAGATGTTTAATATTTATTATTTGATAAAAGGCACTCTTCGATTACATAAACAATATAAATAAATATATATTAATATTATATTTCTATATTGATGCCTTATTTAACGTTTGATTTGTGGTTTTATTTCTAACGCTTTTTCTAATTGCTTCGAGTCATCATTTTTATGTTGGTGGTGTTTCCAAGTTTAGAAGCACAATGTCATCTCATATTGTCAAATTTCATTATTTAATAATATCAATAGTTCAACCACGTGTAAAGATAATATTTAAAAATTGTGGCACCCATGTCAAGAAAACCCTTCGAACATTCTCATGGAATTAAAAATAACATTTAGCCCCCAAAAAATTGAAAATAACATTAATCCTACAATTTAATTGAAAAAAAAATCATATCAAAGGCATGTTAAACCCATCAAAGCATTCCTTTTATTTTATTAGTCAGCATTCCATCAAAGCCACATCGACTCATATTTAGTTGAAATATTGATTCAAATTAAAACATACTACAATATTACAACAAAATCAACAATTATACAACTGATAAACTGTTAAATGACAAACAAGTTTCAAAGAATGCATATAGATATTATCTAAAATTTTGTTGATCTACATTACAACTCATTTTGACACCTTAATATGTTGTGAATATATCATACAAAATTTTAAAAATCCAATAAAAAAGAACATTTTGTCATAATAATAACTTAAATCTTGTCTTAAAACATGAAATATGTACTAGTGAATATGTGGTACAAGAATTATAAAATAAAAAAGTATCATAAAAATAACTAAAATCTATCACGAACTTAAAACACAAAAAAATGTGATAGTTAATATTTAAGTGCAATTGGTGAGTGTGTTTTCTAAAGATTTCTATAAAAGCATTTAGACACCACTTGCCTTTCCATACGATTCAGACTTTCTCAAGGTAAAGTCACTAGTCACAGAGTAGTAAATTTTTAAAGTTACACTCAAAATTGGATGGCAAATGGTAAATTTTCAGCCAGGATTGCATATTCCATCACAATAAAATTTTAAAAGCACTAATTTCTTCTCAAGTTAGCACTTCAATTCATTATTGATTTTGACTCTATGAACTCTTTAATCTTAACTAGATAGTTTCTTCTTTCCGCCATCTCTAGAAAAAATCACCACTAAATCGACCCTGAGATAGTTATTAATGAAATCACAATTGACACTCGAAATGCAATTGTTGTCAAAACCATCTGATGGAACTAACGGAATTTTCAAACGCTCGACCGGCTATTTTCTCAATATCTAAACCATGATTCAAAATCCAACATCAACATTAATAAATTTACTAAAATAGTACGAGAAACAAAAACTCTGTCACGTCTATGAGAAAAACAGCAGAGCAAGTAAAAATAAACAGTAAAGCCCCCTTCAACTTCCTATTGTACACATACAGCTATTGTCATTTGTCCCAATGTGAAAAAATAAATTGTGAACTGAATCAGCTCCAGTTAGGTAAAGAGCTATGCACCTGCCAATTCATAGATAACATTTAAATGCAGCATATAGCAATTTTTTACCCCTGCCTAAAACAGATTATTGGCTGCCGTTAAAATTGATTTTTTGAAATAGCCGAAACCAGAAAGATGTTCAGACGGTCCATGAGATACAATCAAAATAAAAAAGCATTGGCTAAAACTCGTTAGAAGTGATATAGATGATGTTAACATCATGTCTTGCAAGTTCACACAATTAAAGGTTTAATTGCATTTTGCATATTTCAAAATCGATTATTTTTCTCATTTCTTGGTAATAGTCCTCGTTCAAAGTAGCATTCATGTTCACTGTCCATTACTTTTTTATATTGAAGAATTCTAAAAAGAAAAGAAAGAATACAACAATAGCAGCAAACCTGAGTCCCAAAGGGTAAAAACTATGGTTACATTGTTTGAAAAGTGCAGATAGTTTGAAAGGGAAAAAATGTTTGGAAGTTTGGAATTTTTGGTTCGGTTCGCTTTGGTTCGGATTAGAAAATTTACAAATATAAAAATATTTATAAATATTAAATACTATACATATATGATGATATCTGAAAAGATAAACCAATTACACATAATAATAAATAAATATATTATCTACAGAGTTTTTCCTTTAAGTGCTTAGGTATTAGAGTTTCTGGTTTCGTCTTTGTTGTATTGAAGTTGTTTTAATCTAAATGCTTTAATTTTTTAATTAAAAAGAGAAATACTGTTAGACCAAATTTGTTCGGTAAGCTCAGTCAGACCAAAAGTACAGTTCAAACCGAATTTTCACTAAGTTCGTCAGAACGTGGTAACTATGGAAAAAAACAATCTACAGCAGAAGATCATGCATATTTCACTGCCCATAATTACCTAAAAATAAGATGGCAGAACTTTGTGGATCGCGATAAACAATGAAGAAGTTACCTGTTGCACAAAGAATGTGCATATGCAAAAAGATTAGAATCCTATTAATTATAGAGACAAAGGCTCACAAATTAATTTAAGTGCAATTAATTAAATTGCAAAGTATATTTCACCACCCATAATTACATAAAAATAAGATGGCAAAACTTTGCAGATCGCAATAAACAATGAAGAAGTTACTTGCTACACAGAAAATGTGCATATGCAAAAAGACTAGAACCCTACTAATTGTAGAGAAAAAGGCTCACAGATTAATTAAAGTGCAAAGAATCTAATAAACACTCTTCAATGAGATAGCTATTTCAATACTTTTAGCAGACACCAAAGAAGTGTAGTCCCACAGTGATACTAAAGAGAAAACACTTAATAGCCAACTGATTACTGCATATGTAGGAGCACAAAAGAATAATGTTGTTACTCATATCACAAAAAAACACTGCAAGGAAACAACAGCCAGTAAGAAAGGCTTTCCAAACTATCATACAAAGCAAATAGCATATCTCCCACTTCTCATTGGAAAACAAAACTAAGAAACCTGAAACACAACTAATGTGAATTGATCCTATTGAGTGCGGATTCTGCTTGCCTCTGTAGCTCTGACTTGATTAAAGTATGGGTGTGCCTGCAAGTTGGAAGAATATAAAGATACTCAATAAATTTAGCCAAGGATGAAACAATTTGTTTCTCGTTACATTCTAAAAATAATCTAATCACTTTAAACATATGAAACTGTCAAATAACTTAAGATACACTTAAATCTGGGAATCGTATGAGCTTGAATGCAACAAAATCTTCTCAAAACACGATTAAATCAACTACTTTGAGAAAGCAAACAATCTCAACATGGGACTTCACCAGATCCTTTGAACAATTGGTGAAACACAATTACTAAGAAACCTCAAAAACAAGAAACCTCCAGGCTAAAGACACTGCGTCAAAGACGAGCCAACAGAAAGAACTCAATGAAAATGTGAATCATAACATATACACCTGCTCATAAGGGCCATCAATTCCTAAGAATCAATAATATTTACAATTATATCTTGATATAAGATGGAAAGCAACATTGCAAGTATATATGCGAAAAACAAAATGAGTAAAAGGAAGAAAAAGAATCTATAATACTACCTCGTGCAGATGACAAAAACAAAGGAACTAGTAAAACTCAGATATTGAGGTAGCGAAAAAGCAAACAAAAAAATTGTGATCACAAAACAAGGGAATGCAAGTCAGGAAAATCAGCATCTAATAACACAGGTCTGCAACTTTTGTTATAGCTATTGATGCTAAGGGCTACTTACATCATGTAGTTAGATGCACAATCAGGCTATAGAAATGGTTCTTCCTGATCATTGCCTGGCGGTCAAATGTTCATTTTGCTGATAATCCTGCCCTTCCCCAAGCATTAACAAGCAGTCAATAGCAGGTACTCTAGCAGTCCTGATGTATTTTGCACTGCTTCAGTAATAAAGTTAAGGACTATCAGCACAGTTCGGATCGAAGTCATTCCAACTGGAAATGGGTTCCTAATGATAGTGTTTACTAATATTTCTGAATCCTTTTAGTATCATTGCATATATAACAAGCAAACACAAGTCCTTTTGCAGACTCCAAAAATTGACTATGTAAAGTGACCGCTTGTTTCTTGGTATGTGTATACCGTAGTGGTGGCGAGTCTGGTTTTGGCAACATAAGCTGTCAGCTCCATAGCAGACATTCATGGAAGATAAGTAATAGGGTCAAATTTCCTTCAACAAATATCCATTCCAGTATCAAGGGCCCATTTTTCATAATCGATGTTATTTCCAATGCTATAGATTTTTGATTCAGGGACCTGGAGAGAATCTGGAGCATGTGACGATAAATTATAAATGATCTCCTTAATCTAGTTGGGAAGAACCACTTCCCTGGTCGACAACTTAAGCCTGGGAGCTCATCATTCTTGCTTGACAGTTGCTTTTTCAAGGTTTTTCTAGCAAACATAGGCTGCCTAGAATTGGACTTCTATGGTTTGTGAATGTTGCGACAGAAAAGAGGAGGGCATGATCGAAAGTTCACAAGATGATGATGGTTCTGCATTAGCCGTTGGGATCTTAAAATTTTCTAAGAACCTCTATATTGGAGGACAACCATTTTAGGTTGCCATAGCTATGTATAAGGTTGGCTTGCTACAACATCACTTTATAGAGGTTTGAAAAAGGCTAGTTTCTTTTGAATTTCCATATGTTTTAGAGTGACCAGAAACTCAGGTATAAGCTAAGCTTTGCTGACATGAAAACATTTGCAGCTCAATCAAACGCTTCCTGCCATTGCTTTGATGTAGATGGGAGACACTAGAACTGAGTGAAAAGTCTGATTTACATTATTTTATTCATGTTATATAAATTGTTTCCTTGCATAAATGGGAAAAAATAGCACAAACCCCATGCTCTAAAGAATTAAGAAATAAACATGTCTGAAAAATTAAAAAACAATGGTGAAGCAGGTCAAAGCACAAACATCTTCACATGCTTCAATTTTACATGAGACCTCTGATCAGATATTGCTATCAGATATATGCAATAGAAGAATGCACAGAAAACAACATTAAAAACCTACCATAGCTTCTCTTGCAGTAAGCCTTTCTTGATGATCATAACGAAGAAGCTTATCTAGAAAATCAAGAGCCTGCAAACATAAAAGATCCTTAACAACCATACAATGTAATTAACAAACTCTGTATACCTAGAGAATAAAGATGTTGAAAGTCCATTTATCTATAAAGAAAACAGTATAAGCTGCATATCAAAACATTTTCTTAAACCAAGATATTCCCAAACCTCCGGAGAAACCAGATGTTGATTGTCAGAATTGATAAATTTTGACCAAGGTTTCCTACTATGCCTGTAGAAAAAGGGTAAATTTTTAAAACAATAATGAAGGAGATAGTAATTGAGACAAATAAGGAAAAGAATGTGATCACAATATAGCTGAATACAAATGAAAAATGCATGTAATACCTTCCAACAAGAGACTCAAGGTGGATCTAGCTCCAAGCGATATTTGTTCAGGTAAGCATTTAATTCATCCGTGCCAAGCACCTGGTAGAAATGAAATAAACACAAATTATGGTGTTTTTTGATTCCTGAAGGTTCAAAAGAACTTGGGACGCTATAGATAATCCTAATTGTACTAGGTCCTATGAAATTTCCAGCACAAACTCCAATCCAGGAGGATGATTAACAGTCAGCTGCTGTATATATATATATATATATATATATATATATATCTTAGAGATCCCTGCAATAATAAATATACATGTATTTACCCAAGCTAGCAGGCAGATAAAGATTAGAAGAATATGAGACTAAAATGTTGTGAGTGACTATGGCAGTCAGTTATATGCACATTATTTTCCCTTTAAGAAACAGGTGAAGACATGAATCAAATTTTCAAAGTAACAAAAGCCATTAACAAATTCAAATCTTACACAGATGCTAAGATATGATATACACTCTTATGGTAAACTCAAATCACACAATCGGTTAGGCCACACGACCAAAGAGCTTGTTTGTGGTGCAAGAAAAGGGGGAACTTTATTTTTTTCCCCTTGCTCCTAAGTTGGTTAAACCTAGGTGCCTTTCCAAAACCCTCAACATCAATGTAACCTATTCCACCTGTGTGCTAGGTTACTTGCCTTACAGTTAATGTCAATGTGAGTTCTATGAAATTACATTACAAGTTGTTCCAAACACAGTGGCATGTTCCACCAGTTGAGGATTTCATTCCACTATATTATCTATCTATCCTTCAGCTGAAGACTGTACAGAGTTGTTTCCAGATAGATGCTTAAAACTGTGATGCTATGGAAGTACTCTCAAACAAATACAAAGATATGAAAACAACAGAATTTTTGGAGCAAACACACTCCACACATAGAACAGTATAAGCTCTTAATGAGAGTCGATACATCTATAGACATGTTTGTTTATGATAATTTATGATAAGATCGAACTCAGGTTTAAGTAAAAAAAAAATTAACCCCTCATTCTTCACATCTTACTGCCTGAAATTGCCAAGGTTCCCTTAAATTTATATATGTTTGAGGCAAACCTTTGCAATTTTCACTAGTTGATCATAGTTATCATGCCCATAGAAGAATGGCTCTTGCGAAATATCTGCAGGTGAATACAAGATTGTCAGATCACAGGACAATTTTTCCTAATAGAATGACTTTAAACAGTTAATGCTCACCATTCCAGCAAACATACAACCAAGGCTCCACATGTCCAAAGAATAATCATAATCTTGTAAATCCACAAGAAGCTCTGGACCTTTGAAATATCTGTTTAACAGAAACAAAATTAAAGCATTGAAAATATCACTCCCAAGTTCAAAATACATTATAAATGACTTAAACTCCATCTTTATTTGTCTAAGTCAAAAAATTAAGAAAAGCAACGATTCCCAAGAGTGTTTTTAATTTTGAGCAGGTGACGGTCATGGACAACGCATGCGCTGGCTTATATCCGCCTCTGAGTTCAATCAAGGATTAGTGACAAGTGGCCACAAACTCCCCACAGCTTGCCAATTCGGCAGAACATCTAGTGCCCACAACAGCCAAGAAAGAAAAGTTACTTTGGAAATAGGAATACAGTCCCCAAGAGTCAAAGAATTGACAAACACATGATTCCACCTACATAAATCAATAAGAAAGTCATGCAAACCCTATGCACTGCCCCATATGCTAACGATTGCTGCCAACAATCCACGTGCTCCTCCTAGATGTCCAAATGCTACCCAAAATCATGATGGCAACTGCCCACAGTTCTGTTTGTTGTCATCTTTTTGTAGTTGTGGATTAGAAGCTCTTAGGTCGCTGTCTTGAATCTTCCCTATTTTTTTAAAAAGAAATTACCGTATTGGGGTGGGTGCATAAATTCCCATGAAAGCAACCCATAATTCAGGGTTGATATTCTAGCCATGCCTAAACCCTGAAGTGGTGTAGGTGTAGCCCGTTGTCTCAAAATATTAAGAAAATGGACTTTTAGACTTTATCATCTAGGTACAACTGTCCAGTTTATCATCTACCCAGCTGCTTACATTCTGTCCTTGCCTAACTCCTTGGCATTCCTCTTGCTCTGATTCTTTATTGTGGTGGCCAAATATCATGGTAAAAGCAAACTATCACCTAACTATCCAACAAGTAGGTTGTAGCCAACAGAAAGCAGAATAAGCTATAATGTTACTAAATAAAGAAGTTTATTTTAGAAAGGACTGACAAAATGAGCATTCTTCTCCTCTTAACTGATTTAGTCACACCTATATTTGGCTCGTGCTTCTTGTAGATGTGAATCTAAGTAACAGAATACGTTGATGTTAAATCTATAGATTACATCCAATTCTCTCAACAAGAATTCAGTACCAACGCTCCACAAAAATAAAATTCTAAAATATTTACCTTGATGCCACACTTAACATTGTACTCCTTTCCCGGATGATAGAATTCTGCAAGTCCCCAATCAATGAGACGAAGTTTTCGTTGTTCATGATCAATCATCACATTGTGTGGCTTGACATCACGGTGCATAATGCCTTGTGAATGGCAATAATCTAAAGCCTGCATGTTAAAAAACATTTTCAGGGCAGATAGAACTACAAGAAAAATGAAAAACATTATTGCACACGAAAGCTTTTTGATGACACACCATCTTAAGGTGAACCTCAGACATTTAATGTTTTACAACTACTCCAGACAACAGCATAAATTTTGAAAGATAAGATGAACGACTAGATTGCCAATTTAGACATGCAAAGCAATTTACAAATTTGCTCTAGAGCATGCATCTTGAATGTCATGTCCCCTTCTCAAATCTAATCCAGTTAGAACACCCTTAGCCTATTCTCCCTTTCCCGTAGGCTAAAGTGGTAGTGCAAGGGAAATAATTTAATAATTTGACTCTAAGTAACTTTAACTTCAAGTTATATTCATAAAAAGGCAACTTATGTTTTATTATTAAAAATGTGAACATTATTAAAGCAACTCAAAATTAAAATAAAAGGAGGGGACATTGCTTTATGAGTATTTTTCCTTGAAAAGCGTGAAAGTGAAATTATAAAAGTGGGGTGATTGGGTTCATTTATGCATCACTTTTCAATCACCTATTTTTATATTGTGAGTTTGAGCTTTTGCTTCAGCTTTCAACATATGAGGACAAAGACTCTCTAGTGAATAAGGCTTTGGGGACAAAACCCTCCGACCTTGTATGGCGGTTCTATTCAAGGATCGCATTTGCATTTCAAATCTCATCTATATTGGAATTCAACATTGGGATATCAAACTAGGGCATCACTTTGAGGGCTGATGTCATCATTTTGGGAGGTTGAATTTCATCACTGGGAGACATTGTACCTTCTAGACAGCCTGTTCATTTTCCACCAGTGTTACCAGCTAGGGCAGCAGCCATTCACTGCTAACATCATCATTTCCTCCCAGTAGTTGTATTCCAAACAACATTTTCCAGCCAATAATTTCATTTGTACAGTCAACTATGATTTCTGCAATTTATTTGTAAAAATCAGCTAGGGTTTCAGCTGAATAATTTCCGTATTTTGTGCTTGGCTTTTTCTAGTAATTAAGTTCAATAAATTTCAGGTTGTGTCCGTACATTGTTTTGTCCTATTTTCAGAATAAAAGGGTAATTTAAAAAAAACTTTCGTAATGGGTTGCTGTAAAAATTCAGAATTCATTAAATATCCCATAAGAGGACATTACAGTGGTATTAGAGCCATATTCTCGCCAGCCGGCATGGTTATATCTAAATGTAATGCAACATAATAGGATATCAAAGAGAAATATCTACAGATCCAATTGAAGATATCTTGGAGCTAATGAACAAGAGTTTAGAACGGAAAGATCACAAAACATGAATAAAGAGCCAAGATTTTAAGAACTAGTTATTGGAGCAGCTTATTATTAGCTATGACGATGTAACTTCATTTAGAAGATCATGAAAGAAAAATCATATTCACAAGGCACGATTAGAAGAGCAGTGTGACAGAACGAGGTCTAACTTCTTTCCTTTGATGCATATAATAAAAAGTATGGCACCTACAAATCTTATAATACCTTTGAAGAATTGTTGGAGATATACGGAGAAAATAGTAGTAGAAGATTGAAGAAGAAGGAAAGTCAAAACCTCAAAAGATTGCTAAGGAAGAAATTAGGAAGCAAGAAGAACAATCAAATTCAGAGCCACAAGACTTCATTGAGCAAGAACATGAGGGATCCAACATGCAAGGTGAAGGTAAAGATCCTTTGATAGTAGAAGATATTTTATTGACTTCTAATGGTTGCATTTATATCAATGAAGTCAAGAGGGAAATGACATCACTAACTAAATGCAAAGAGCCAAAGATGGAAATAGATGTGTCAATCCATGAGCTACCAAGTGATCTTCCAAAAGGTGAGTCATTGCCATATATGATTGATTTTTAGGATAGCCATGTTGATAAGCATGCAATTGAGGAGAATGTTGATCCTAACTCAGAAATTTTGAGTCACAAGGATGGAGGTGTTGAAAATATCTCAACAATTTCTAATTCAACAAAGGAAGGTGAACACTTTGATTACAACCCAAGGTATGAAAATGATGGTCATATTTCAGATTTGTTGCTTCATACTATGTCATTACAAGATTCTTGTCATCATGGAAAACATTTTAAAAATGGTGATAGGGTGAAGGATACAACTTGCAACATAGGGCATATAAATTCTTTGATTCAAGTTCAAAATTATTTTTGCATATGGGATCCAGATGATCTTTTGAGATACAAGAAGGATAAAGACTTTGATGAGATCAATATCACTATTTCTAGTGAATTTTTCATCTCATGCATTTGGATCGAAAAGAAGTTCATGAGGAATGATTCATATCGAAAAGAAGTAGATGGACAATATGGAGATTGGATCAAAATTATGTTAAAATGTGGTGAAATTTCAAAGGTGACTAAGCATGTCATGGTGTTTTTGAATAATTTGTTTGGCCACCCTTGAATGTGTGAAGGAAAATTAACAAGATACTACAAGATGGTTTCGCCATTCTTTGCTTTATGAAGGTACAATTGGCACGCAAGGTATGTGATGATTCCTACATCAGATTCTTTTATGATGATATTTGGTGCACCATGGTGGTTGATTTGCACATTTTAAGATTGTCATTGAGTAAAGAGCACCATCATGAGTTGAGTTGTCATGTTGGATATATCCTTCTTATTTGACGGTTATAAGCACCACAAGAAGACCTTGCATGAATGGATCGCAGAGCATAAGCATGGTGGAACAACTCCAATCTTGGATGATTTGTGCAGAAGGATCATTTCAGCCACCAGGGAATAGTTACAAGAAATGCATGGTTACAAGATACTATTGTCAAGTGATAAAGGAAACATTAGGACAATTATGAACCAAATTGCTACCTTAATGCTGATGTCATCACCATTATCAGCCACCACATTATTTCAATTGCACTCATACAAGTGGATATGTAATTTTGCAGCTATTGTGCCAGTGTCATGTTGTCAGTTTTGATCATTTCAGATCAAGTTGTTATCAGTCACTAACAGCTGCAAGTTTGCACATTTTAAGGGGGTCTTATCATTGGATGATGTTGGCAGAAGGTCTCAACTAAAAGGAAAAACATTTTGTTAGTTCATTGTTTCAGCCTATACACAGTTAGATTTGCACCATATTTTAAGAGGTGCAGCTTGTCATATCATTGAAGGATCCACTAGAACTCAAGGCAACTTTTCGCAAAATACTAGATTTGAATTTGTCTCAATTGGATAAGGGAGACCAAGGTACCGGATTACATCAAATTGCTCTAGTTGAACTTCTCCATGTTATTTTGCATTGTTGGCCATTGATGCAAGAGGATATTATTTCAAGTTGTGTTTTGGCAAAAATGTTGAAGTGTTTTTGTGACTTTCCACAAAATAATGCATTGCATTGCCCTGTTTTTTGTTGTTTATTGAACCTGTTTTATAATATACAAAACAATAATGATAGTGTATCCACAAAAGAACTTACAGAATCTTTTGGTTGGCCCACATATGAATCTTATCACCAACATGATGCGCATGAGTTCAACACAATATTGTGTGATAAGCTAGAAGAGACAACAAAGGAGCCTTTTCAAAATTACATAGATTGCATTGATGAGAATTATAAATCTACTGGCAAAAAGTTGTTTTATGATCTTCAGCTTGATGTCAAGGGCTGCAAGGAGGTTTATGCTTCTTTCAATAAATATATTTGAGTTGAGACACTTGATGGTGACAATCAATTTGACACAGTAGATGAAACATTAAAAGAAATGGTAAAGTCTCGGGTCTCTGGAATCTATGGATACCAATTGATAACACTACAAGGGTGCAAAATTTATTCAATAAGGATGAGGACAAGGGTCATTGCTTGATGATAGTTTCTCCAATCTTGAGTATTCATAATATGCATCTTTTCCTAAAATGTGTGATCTCTTATGTGATATTTTTACACATGTCGTCAATATGGCAGAGATCAGCAAACCTATATTTCTTTTACATGAAGGGACACACAGTTCAGATAGGTATTAAGTCTGATCGACAGTGATGACCACAAGGTTGATCAGTTGTTGCACCTTGCATCAGAATTGATGCAGGAACATCACCATGGAAATGGCAAAATTTTGGATTTCAACCAATTTTGGAATTCTAGAGTCTTGTTAGACATTTTTAGGTGTTTTGTAAGCTTCTTCACCTTCTTAGGTTCCTCCATATGTACTAAAGGGGCATTTAGAGTTTTTCCCTCCAAAATGCATCTTTTCAAATATTTGAATTTGTAAATTGGAAATAAGAGGTTTAATGTCAAGTGAGAAAATATAAATTTATTTTAAAAGGTGTGAAAGGACTCATGAGATTTAATAAGGGTGTTTACACCTAAACAAGAAGGTTTACTTTGGTTATGGCCAACTTTAACATGGTTAGGGTTTTGTAAACTTGTGTAACTCTTCACTTGTAAAAGAATATATACGAATAAAAGAAAAGAAGAATGGTAGGGATAAAGGTATAGGAGCTGTGTAGAGTTTAATCAAGGGGAAAGAGAGCCTCAAGAAGGTAGAGGACCTGTAGCTTGATCATGGAGAGATTTCAAAAACAGGGTTCTTTATAAACAAGGCATGGATTTCATGTGTATATAAATAAAAATGATGGTTAATGGCTCCTATTTTGGTGTTTATTATGTATAGGTCTGAGATTGATAATGGTGTGGCTAATGTGATTAATGTGGATAAAAATCTCAGAGAAATAAGTTGTAATAAGAAAGATGCATTTGTTAAGGTTTTGATGATATTGCCCTTCTAAGGTCTTGGTGATTGTTTATGGTATGGTTGCAAGCTTTGTTGGAATGTGCAGGTGTTATAAGTATGTGAGTGAGGTTTTAACAAGTATAAATGATTCATCTAAGGTATTTGTTGCATTTGTGGTTTAGAAGTGAAGTTTATATGGAAAACTGTACGAAACAAAGGTCTATGAGTTAAGAAAATTAAGTAAATCTATCTATTGGGATAAATAAAGGCATTATCAAGTAGAGGAGTAAAAAGGAAAAAGTTTCTGAATGTTATTACAGAAATTTTAAAGTTGGTTTGAGCTCTTGAGGTGTTAATTTGTTCAAGATATCAATTTTTCTTTGTTTGTTGTCCTGTTTCTGGCAGCCCTTGGACTTCAATAGAAAAAATGCCATAACTTGAGTTTTAGTGATGGAAACCTTATTAAATTTTGTGAGCATGTTCTTGGGGACATAATAAGATCAAATATAAATTTTCAAGTCATTTGGATGTGTTTTAGGCATGCAAAACTCAAAAACTCAGACTGCAGACCTGTAGGTGCTAAGAAAGTTTGTCTAAAAGGAGAAACTTTGCTTTATCTTGCATGTTTCTAAATGAAATGAATTAAAACTTGGTAGATAAGGACTGATGGGGGTATTATAGATGATTTTCATGGTTTGAAGTTGAATGCAAGTGTACAGAGTCCGTACTTGTTGACAGTCACATTGAGCCTTGTTTTGGAATAAGACACCTAGTTGGAAGTTTAACAAAGAAGGAAAACTGTGCAAATCCTCCAAAGGAACTGTCTAAGATATTTTTCTAGCACTTTATTAAGCCAAATGGGTATTAGAAAATGTGATTAGCTTCTCATGGAAGTTGGAAACAGGGCTATTAGAGAAGGGCTAATAGAAACGGTAAAGAACGAATAACTTTTGTTTGGCTTAGAGTTGGAACCCAAAACTTTGGGATAAGTGTAAAGGTCTTAAAGGGCATCCAAAAATTTTGACAGTGAGGTCTAGTTCCTTGTGAAGTGTTCTGGACTACACGATTAGAAGTTAAGAAGGGCTACAAGCTATTGCAATAGGTCTTTAAGGTGAATGATGTAAAATGATGTTTTGAATCTTCTTGATGGTGTTAAACATGTTTAAATGATGATTTTGAGCAGGTGAAAGGTGTTCATAGCCCTTGTTTTAGTTATAAGAGGTATTTTGGTGTTTGTATGCATATTAGCCTTTTTGAACTTTTGAGCATGTTTTGATGGTTTGGAATACTAACTTGTTGAGATTGGTATGTTTGGTTGAGGACCGATCCCTTTTCCATCAAGAGTCATATGTATTTAGTTACCTTGGACTTGAAAAGATTAAAGTCTAAACTACAATCATGGATGAGAGGAATTTCAATCCTGTCTATAAATTTGATTTGGCAGGCACATATGAAGGAAATTCTAGGAAGATGGGAACTGGGATGGTATTACAAATACCCAATGATTCTGTGACATACAAAGTAATGGTTGGTTTAGGTAGAATGGTGAAGGTGCTTGTGGAATTTCATGTTTTAATGTTAGGACTCAAGAGCACCTTTGGATAGAGTCATATATCAAATTCAAGATTCATGGCAATTTAAATTTATCAATGAATTGCAAGTGCACTTATTCGATAAAGATGGCATGGATTTAATAAAGGAAGAAACTGCACATATCAATACATTCAAAGCAAATGTTTGTATTGTTGCTTCATCCTTGGCCAACAACGTTGTTGGTCTTCTAGATGGATGCATGGAGAAGGCATCAAGGACAACCAAAGTTATGCAGTCAAAAGAACTGTTGGATTAATTGTCATTGATGTCAAAGGAATTTGCTATCAAAGGAAATCATTATTTAATCATTGAAGGCCAAAGGCCACTAATCGCTGTCCAAACAAAATCAGTTTCAAATCTCCATTATTCAAGGGCAGATCGCACCATTCCAAGGCATTAAAGACAAGTTTATGATCATTGAAGAATGTTGGTTGACCCCCCTCTATTTTGGTGTTAATATTTAAATTATGGGTCGAACATGTCTAGTGCCCAAGAAAATAAAGAGTGTCCCTTGGGAGAAATCACACCCCTTCGAAGTGACATGAGAAGGTATAAAAGGAGATGTAGTTGAAAAGAAAGTATGAGAGGAATAATAAAGATATATCATTCAAACTCAAGTAGATTTCTGAAGGAGATAAAATAAGAGATCATTCAAGGCAGATTTTTATGAAGGAGATCTATTTAATTGTCATCCATTGAAGAAGTTTTTTTGGAGGTTGGTGCTTCCTAAGAGAAGAGATTGGTGTCTCTTGCTAAGTTGGTGCTTAGAAGTGGGGATTGGTGTCTCCAATAGGTTGGTGCCTACAAATTGCTTAATGGTGGGGATTGGTGTCTCCAGTGGGTTAGTGTCTACAAATTTTTGTAAGAGACTTTTATTATTTTATGACTGGATTTGGACAATAGATCCAAGCAGTCTTTTCTCCATGGTTTTCTTCCAAAAGGGTTTCCATGTAAATCTTGTGTTTCATAATTGTTAAATCTTGTGTGATTGTTATTGTGGTTATTAAGTTTTTAAATAAGTAAAAGATTATCTTATATTGATTCACCCCCTCCCAAGTATAAGTGTGTTCATCAATTGGTATTAGAGCAGGTTCCTTTAAAAACAATCTAACCACTGGAAGGTAGATCTTAGGAGCACACATGGCTAGTCAAGAAGGTTTCTCCTCAAATAGAGCTCCATTGTTTGATGGAACAAACTATGCATTTTGGAGCATAAGAATGCAAACTTATCTAATGGCTCTTGGCTTTGATATTTGGCAATCAGTTGTGAGTGGTTATGTAGCTCCATCATCTCCACCAACGGATACGACTAGAAAGAAGGCTAGTGAAAACAATGCAAAAGCTATGAATGCAATCTTGTGTGGTCTATCAGAATTGGAGTTTGTCAAGGTGATGCATTGTGAATCAACGAAAGAAATCTAGGACAAACTTAAGAACATCTATGAAGGAGATGACAAAGTGAAGAAAGCCAAGCTTCAAACTCATAGAAGACAATTCAAGAGTTTGAAAATGAAAGATGAAGAAAACATTGCAGCCTATCTTCTTTGTGTGGATGAAATCATCAACACCATCAAAGGTCTTGGAGAAAAAGTTGAAGATGCAATGATTGTGCAAAAGGTGTTAAGGTCCCTTCCCTTGAGGTTTGATGCCAAAGTTTCCGCCATTGAAGAAATGAAGGATCTAGATACTCTAACAATGGATGGATTGCATGGGATCCTAATGGCATATGAAATGAGAACCAAAAAGGAGAAATCATCAAAGCAAGAGGCCTTCAAAGCCTCAAAGAAGATGAAGAATAAAAAGCTCGAGCCATGTGATAGCTCCAACAATGAATCAGACGAAGAGGAAGCTCATTTTGTAAGGAAGCTTAAGAAAGGATCCAGAAAGTACAAAGGTAAGTTGCCCTTTAAATGCTTTAATTGTGGAAAAGTAGGACATTTTGCCGCTAAATGTCCATATGCAGAAAGTGAAAATAGTGATGATGAAGAAGATCATAACATGAAGAAAGGTAGCAAACATCATCAATATAAAAAGAGCTACAAACAGGAAAACTTGAGAAAAAGAACTTTCATAAGCACAAGAAAAACCTCTATTCCAAAGAGGAAAGTAGCTCATCTGAAGAGAGTAATGAAAGTATCTCCGCTAGTGATGGAGAAGAAATTCTATTCATGGCAATAGAATCAAAAGGGGATATCTTGGAAAGTGAAGACAAAAGAAATGAAGAGAAGGATTCAAAAAAGGAAGAAAATGCTGAAATAGATGGGGAAGTGGATCTAGAAGAACTCATTTGTGCCCTAAATGAGATCAAGAAGCTTAAGAAAAAGAATCTAAAACAAAAGTTACACTTCAGAAATATGAAGAAGAGGATCGTGATTCAAAAGCAAAAATGTCACAAAACCCTGAGGAATCTAGAAAAAATGATCATTAACCTAAAGATTCAACTTGAAGAGGCAAAAAGAATAGAGGAAGAGGTGAGAATCCAATTGAAGACAAAAGAAGAAAATTGTGAGAGGCTAGAGTCCGAAATTGTTTCCTTAAGGAACTAGAGAAAACAACTACTAAGTTGAACAAAAGCCTCAAGTTTGAAAAAGTACTGAAATCTTAGATGATATCATCAATGGCCAGAGGTCACCATTTATCAAGACTGGTCTTGGGTACAAAGAAAATCATATGACTACCAAAGAAGATCCCAAAGAGCCACCAAAGAAGGTAAATGAAGAAAAGCCAAAAAGCTATGCAGATGCTCTCAAAAGTCCCATCAAAAATGAAAGCAGCAAGAAAGAAAATCATGTTCCACAGAATACCAACATTCCTCCCAAAGACAACAAGGACAAAATCAAAAAAAAAGTTCCCTAAGGTCAAGTTTCAAAACTCTTTCTTTGGTTATTGCTTTTCATGTAATCACTTTGGTCATAAAGCAATAGATTGTAGGACTCGTGCAAGAAATTTTGGTTGGAACAAGAACAAAAGTCCTTATGGGTTCTCAAATAGGAACTATAATTCATTTGCTCCTTTAGTGGATTACAATGTTATATGTTATAAGTGCAACTATGGACATACAACACGCTTTTGTAGAAGTGGTTTTGTGGAACCTCCTAGGCAGAACAAGAAAGTGGAAGCCATGGATAAACAAAAGGAAGAAACTGCAAAAGTTTGGAAAAAGAAGCAGGAGCAAGAAAAGGAAAAGGAGAAATCCATGCTTGTACAAACTACCTTTCATGCTCAAAATGAAGGAAATCAATGGTACATTGATAGTGGTTGCTCAAGCCACATGACAGGGGACAAGAGCAAATTCCTCACTTTGAAAGAAGTAAATGGAGGTACAGTAAAATTTGGAGACAATGCTACAACAAGGATAACTGGTAAAGGTACTCTTAGCCTTGACAATGGAAAAACAAAAATGAGAATGTCTTGTATGTTGAAGGGTTGAAGCATAATCTTCTAAGTGTTAGTCAAATGTGTGATCAAGGACACACCCTCACATTTCATGATGAAGGTTGTGAAATCAGGAAGGCGAGTACAAGAAAACTAGTTGCAAATGCAAGCAGAACAACTAATAACCTTTACATCCTTAGTGAGATCAAAGGAGAAAAATGCTACATGGGACAAGCAAATGAGAGTTGGTTATGGCATAGAAGAATGGGTCATATAAACTTTGATAATCTAGTAAAAATTAGCACTAAGCAAGCTGTAAGGGATATGCCAAGGATTGTTAAGCCTTCAAACACTATCTGCAAGCAATGTCAACATGGGAAACAAACAAGGGCAAGCTTCAAATCAAAGGAGTACTCAACATCAAAACCATTAGAACTTGTCCATACAGACCTTTGTGGGCCTACAAGGACACAAAGTTTGCAAGGTGAGAGTTATTTTATGTTGCTAATTGATGATTATTCTAGAATGACATGGGTTACTTTTCTAAAGGAGAAACCAAGCATTTGAGAAGTTTAAGGCATTCAAATCCTTAGTTGAAAATGAAACTAGTCTAAAAATCAAGTGCCTGAGATCGGATCGAGGAGAATTTACTTCAAATGAATTTGAAGAATTTTGTGAGCATCATGGAATAAGGAGACATCTCTCAGCTGCTAGGACTCCACAACAGAATGGAGTTGTTGAAAGAAAGAATCGAATTGTTCAAGAGATGGCAAGAACAATGTTGAATGAATCTAAGTTGTCAGACACATTTTGGAGAGAAGCAATTAATACAAGAGTCTACATTCGAACAAAGGGCAAATAAGAATCAACAATAGTAAAACACCTTATGAACTATGGAAGGGTAGACCAGACTATAATTAAGTACTTCAAAGTTTTTGGAAGCAAATGCTACATAAGAAGAGATGATGAGGATTTGGGAAAATTTGACTCCATATCTGATGAAGGTATCTTCCTTGGTTACTCTTCAAGAAGCAAGGCCTATAGATGCTATAATAAAAGATTGCACAAGATTGTTGAGAGTGCAAATGTAAAAGTGGATGAAGTAAGGTATCAAAAGGAAAGAGCACAAGAAATTGATTACCCAAAGGAAACAAGCTACAAAGAAGAAAAAGGAGAAGAAGAAGATGAAAAGAAGTGATTGAATGAAAAGATACAAAGGCACCATCTAGATTTGTCTAGAAGAACCATTCAAAAAGTCAAATTCTTGGTGATAAAGATATTAGAGTACAGACTAGAAGAAGATTAGCAAATGCATCAGAACATGCAAACCTGTCCTTACTATCTAAAATAGAACCTAAGAATTTTGCAGAAGCAAGTGAAGACAAACATTGGATTGGGGCTATGGAAGAAGAGTTGAATCAAATTGAAAAGAATGAGACTTGGGAACTTGTCCCAAGACCAAAAGACAAAAATGTGATTGGCACCAAGTGGGTTTTCAGAACAAGCTAAATGAAGATGGACAAGTGGTGAGAAATAAAGCAAGATTAGTTTGTAAGGGGTATGCTCAAGTTGAAGGTATTGATTTTGAAGAAACTTTTGCTCTGTTGCATGACTAGAAGCTATTAGAATGTTTTTGGCATTTGCTTGTTTTAAGAACTTTAAAGTCTATCAGATGGATGTCAAGTCAGCCTTTCTCAATGGAAATTTAGAGGAAGAAGTATATATTGAACAGCCAGTAAGGGTTCCTCTTATCAGAAGATAAGGATTATGTGTGCAAGTTGAAGAAAGCACTTTATGGGCTGAAACAAGCCCCCAGAGCCTAGTACTCAAGACTTGACAAGTATCTACAACAAGGTTTCGATAGCAATCTTTACATCAAGACTGAAGGTGATGATCAATTAATTGTTGTGGTTTATGTGGATGATATTATTTTTGGAGGTAGTAGTGACAAAATGTGTCAAGAGTTTGCTATGGAAATGCAAAAGGAGTTTGAGATGTCCATGCTTGGTGAGTTATCATTCTTCCTTGGGTTACAAATTTCTCAATCCGACAAAGGCATTTTCATCTCACAAACCAAGTATATCAAGGAGATGTTGAAAAAGTTTAGGATGGAAGATTGCAAACCAATGAGCACACCCATGGTCCCTGGTTTGCACACCCATGGTCACAAGTTGCAAATTAAGTAAAGATGATGAATCCTCAAGCAAATCAAACTCTATACAAGTCAATGATTGGGAGTCTACTATATGTGACAGCTTCAAGACCAAATATTATGCAAGTTGTAGGCATGGTGGCATAGTTTCAGGCTGCACCAAAAGAAACCCATGTGCAAGCAGTTAAAAGGATATTTAAATATCTAAAGGGCACTTTGGATTTTGGTTTGTGGTATCCAAGAGGTGAAGATTTCACCCTAGCAGCATATACTGATGCAGATTGGGCTGGCAGTATTGATGATAGAAAGAGTACAAGTGGAGGAGCATTTTTCCTTGGTAGCAGTCTTGTATCTTGGTTAAGCAAGAAACAAGCTTTTGTTTCTCTATCCACAACAGAGGCCGAATACATAGCAGCAACATCTTGTTGCACACAAGTTCTTTGGATGAGGCAAACTCTGAGAGATATTAAGGTAGAATATGTTCATCCAATTTCAATATTTTGTGATAACACAAGTGCAATAAACATTTCGAAGAATCCTGTTATGCACTCTAGAACGAAGCATATTCCAATCAAATATCACTTCTTAAGAGAGTAGGTAGCGAGAACAGCTCTTAGGATAATAATTATGCATTGTATTTTCATAGGTAATAATTTGTGATAACTTATTATATTGTTAAAACCATATTATTTGACTTATTAAGTCACGTATGGTTATTGTTATTTGGTTATGTTTTTATAACCATTATATTTGGATTATTATCTCATAGGACTATTTGTTGCATAGTTGCAACTTATTTGTTTGTACTTAATTATTGTTGCTTCCCAGATGTATTTTGGAAGATGTTGTGATTTTGGTTGTACCTGTGCAACCCATTTATTTGTTTGTATATTGTTGTCCAATATGTATAAATATTGCAGCACATCTTTTGTAAAATGATTTTGATTATTAATAAAATACTACAAGCTTTCGTCCCTATTTTACATTTGGTACCAGAGCTGGTTGAAGCTCCTAACAAGGTTGGAGAAAGGTTGCAGAGGAAGGAAAAGTTTTGGAGAAGAAAATTGCTTCATCGAGAGCTAGTGATGCCCTGCAGCTTCCTCCGTGAGAATTCCTGTTGTCTCCCCTCGCAATCTCACAACCTTGCACTTATTATCCAAGAGGTGCAAATTTGTTTTTGGAGCTAATAAATATACAGGAATTTATAAAAAAAAATCATTTTTCCCCATTAGGGGTTTTGTCTCTAAATTGGTTAGGTACAAATAATATTATCTGTTTATTATCAAATTTGGAGGTCTGTTGAAAAATTCTTGGGTCAAAGACCCCACACAACTCTGCTGGAGGACCGAGCCAAATGCCAACCTTAATTGGAGACATAGTTTTCTTTGTGAAAGAGAGTGGATAAGTGGCCAAAACAAACATCCATCTCCTCCAACAAGCAAGGCCAAGCCATCGCACAAAATGGATCCACGCAGACCCTACACAAAAAATACACAAGTGGATCAATAAAAAAGAAAAAGAGATCCGACGTTGAATTAGCGAGTTGGATGCACTGTTTTTTTTATTGGCAAGTTGGGCATTTTCTTTAAAAGACATTGAGTCTCCCTTTACAAGTGTTTTGAGTACGGATCCCTGCAACCCCCTATGAGCAACTCCCGCATTCACATCCACATTCCAACGATCTCGACGTAAAACGCCATCCCTCCACACGGCGACCCTGCGACACACCAAACAGAGGCATCGAAGAGCTTCCCTCCCAAGCTAGACTCCTTCCACCTGTGCACGCAACGGCATACAAAAGAACAAATCAAACTAATACGAGTGGACATAATAATCGAGGCGGTGGAGGAATACAACAAAGAACTTAGCCCCTCTGCGTATACCCTGCAACCAACTCAAACGACGGCCCAACCAATTTTACGCACCTGCATGAAGAAAAGCCGAGGGAGATTAATAAAAGGCGGTTAATCAAATTGAAAACAAAGGAATCAAAAGCGGCAGATCAAAAGAAATAAAACAAATGAGATAAGACGCTCAAATCCTCGGTTCGAGGAAACCCTAAACGACCCTCCACCACCGCACGCAGCCACGAGGAGCATCATAGCCCATGTCGATTCTCCCTCGCCACGCCGAAGTTTATAAGCAACGCATGCGCGATTACATCAACATCACAAATCCTTTCTGCGCTTGCCCGTCCCTTTTCACGACAGTCAATGATCCACGCCAAAGGTGAGTCGCTTTTCATCGCAAGTTTCAAATACAATATGCTTCATTTTCTAGCATACGCGCTATATGTTACAAGTTATACCAACATGGTTAGACCAATAGACTTGGGGAAGGGAGGTTTGGGGTTCGACCCTACCCCTAACACAATTTTTTAAACCATTGAAGTTTAGCGGCAAAATTGGTGAAACCGCCAAACTTAGAGGTGACTAAACAACTTAGTCATGACTAAATAGGCTCCTAAAATTTTAGCAAGAAAAACCCTAATATAGGGCAAAAATTTTTTTTCTCCTAATAGGCCTATTTTTTGATTCTCGGGTTAGAACAACATTCACAAAAGGGGGTACTGCATTTCACGTGAGGAATACTCCATTTTAAGAAAGTTTTTATGGTTTTTTGCTCACAAAGTCGTTTTGGGCTCAGAGGCCACCCAGGCATCTCTGGGAAGACAAAAACAAAACCAATTGCCTGTCATTCAATTTTTCAAAAATTTTGAATGTAATTGTATGCTTCAAGATATTGTACTAGCAAAATTAATTATGCTTTCTTCTATCACAAAGCCGGCATTCGCAGTAGCCGGAGGTCACAACCTAGTTTGCAGTCGCCATAGTCAACCGCATGAATATTGTAATCAAGATTATCCGTAAATTTGGCCTCGGAGTCCGAACAGAGAGTCAATTCGCAATAAAAATAGTAAAATTTGGTTCTAAAAACACTCGTGAGATCCTAGATCTCATTTACAACGCTCCTAAGTCGATTCTACTAGAGTATAAACAATGCCTCGGGAAGCGCTTATGGGTAAAGTCATCACGACTACTACCGCACTTAATGCCTAATATAGTTGCGAGGATAACAACGTCGAACTCAAGAAAGGCATCGACCCTTTAAATCGACGAGGAGTAATAAGGACACAATGCACACACTATGAGCCATCCCATCCGTCAAGAGAGGGTCATGAACGATCGCACGACATAAACCGACGGGAGAAATTATCCGAGTATATAACGAAGTTATGCATGCATATGATGATATTTCGAGTCGGTGTCAATAAACGCACGCCCTTTTTTCAAGATTGTCTTCCCCCGATACCACGATCGAATTCTTTCACGCTGCCATTGGAGGAGCTTTTCCTTCCTCTTTCTTCGCAAAAAGGCAAACAAGATTAACGCCTATTTCACGTGCTGCCATAGGGATGGATATCGAAAAGGGCGAGCTTCTTCCACCTAAAGGGGCAAAGAAGTCACGACGTTTCTAAAAGGCAGTGAGAGGATCATGGAAATTGCATACATCGAAAAAGGGCGCGTATATAGAAAGGTTCAAGATATTCGATCGAAACAAAAGAAGAGAAAATATATAGATTGGGAGACCTTATACCTAGAGTGATAAGAGCCTAACCTCGTTAGTGATGATTTCATATCTAAAATGAACTCCAAGACAATGGGTCCCATATCGAAGAGCACCGACCCCAAATTTTTCTTCCGATTCACAACTACATCGAGGAAACAACTATGCTACATGAAAGACTAAAATCAAGACACAACTTGAGTTTGAAGAGATCTCGACTATTGTGAATGGTACTTTGACCAAATCAACTACCGATACAACACAACTGACAGGTTTGATAGATCGATCATAAACTCATCATCTTGTTTGGAGTGTCCAACAATGTGCAACCCCACATTCGAGATGCCAAAACAGCCAAAGAAGTGTGGGATAAGTTACTGCAAGCACGGTATACGAGGCCGCTAAAAAAACAAGAATGTCATACCGAATTTGCAGAGTCAGCTACACACTAAAGTTCAAGCAAAATGAAAAAATTGAAACTTTCTTGAGAAGAGAGCAGAGTTGAGGGCTTCACTTCTAGCCCTTTTTTAGATGAAAATAGAAGGAGAAGAAACTTTGATCAGAATGAAAACAGATGAAGCTCTCATTCCCATTCAGATCCGAGAGCTCTCCCTTCTTCTTACCGCATTTTTTGTAACACTAAACTTGTCGATACGACTTCATTCTTTCTTTTCGCAGTTAGTTTTGACAAGTGAGACTTGTAAACCTACTACAACAAAGAGGAAGCCATGCATAATAAGGATGATGAAGAGGAGCAGGCACTTTCTTCTCATCAAAAATGGAAAGGAAAAGGAAAAGGAAAACCTAATTCCTATCAAAAGTCCCAACATCGAATCAATATCAACATCAAGGGGCAAACAATAGAAGAAGCAATGTCCAATCTGTAAAAGAGGACATGAATTGAAAGATTGTTGGTATAATACATACAAGAAAGGTTCATCAAGTAATTTTGGACCTCAACACCAACAATCTCACAAGGGACATACGAACTAAAATCAAGGGTAGAAAAAGGGGAACTGGAAAAGAAGACCCCATCAGCAAGGAAATATTTTTGAGCAAGAAGAACATTCAGATAATGAAGACTACTTGTACCTTTCAAACGCTTCGATCAAGTGAACCATCCGCGTCATCTAGTGATGTCTAGTATGTTGATTGAGAGCCACTGACACATGACTGGAAAAGAAGCCACAGAGACCTGGTTTACTTTAATGAGGGACACGCCTTCAAAAAACCATGTTTCGTTGGGTGATGATTCTTCATTTCCCGTAGGCTAAAGTGGTGGTGCAAGGGAAATAATTTAATAATTTAACTTAAGTTGTCCAAAAAAGTAACTTTAACTTATATTCATAAAAAGGCAACTTCTGTTTTATTATTAAAAAGTGAACATTATTAAAACAATTCAAAATAAGAGGGGACATTGCTTTGAGAGTGTTTTTCCTTGAAAAGCGTGAAAGTGAAATTATAAAAGTGGGGCGATTGGGCTCATCTGGGCATCACTTTTCAATCACCTATTTTTTATATTGTGAGTTTGAACTTTTGCTTCAGCATTCAACTTGTGAGGGAAAACCCTCCAATGAATAAGGATTGGAGAGAAAAACCCTCTGGTCTTGTATAGTGGTTCCACTCAGGGACTGCATTTATGCTTCAAATCACATCTATATCAAAGTTCAGTATTGGCAAATCAAGTTAGGGCATCATTTTGGGGTTGATATAATTTTGAGGATTGGCGTCACCCTTGTCATCTTGGGAGGCTGAATTTCATCTCCAGAAGTTGTACCTTCTAGAGTCTAGACAGCCTGCTGTTCATTTTCCAACAGCCATACCAGCTTTGGCAGCAGCCATACACTGCTGACGTCATCATTTCCCAGCAGTTGTACCTTCCATATTTTGTGTTTGGCTTTTCCTGCAAATTAAGTTCAATAAAATCTAGGTTGTGTCCGTACATTGTATTGTCATATTTTCATAATAAAAGGGCGATTTCAGAAGAAAAAAATTTTGCTTCCATACAGGTTTACTGTAAAAAATCAGAACTCATTAATTTTCCCATAAGGGGACATTACATTGAATTTCTGCAAAAGCAGAAACAGGAATGAAGTTCTCAATTGACAGCAACTGGACTGTGGGCTTTAGAATGGTTCTCAAACATGAATAAGTCAAAGAGCTTGTCACGGATAGAATAAAGAGGATGAAGAGAACCTTTGATCCATGTGAGACAAATGAGGAAAGGCGAAGCAGATTTTGATGGATTTAAAACTTTAGCGGCAGTTCAAAATGTAACATCTTCAAAGATGACATACTTGAGGAAACTGAAGAGATCAAACAATCTGGTTACAAAGAAATTTGCAAGCATAATTCATCACTAATATTGACGCTCTCAACCAATAAGTAAGAACTACATGAAAATCAGGAAGATTCAGCCAGCATTTGCAAGATCAAGCTTTAACAAGGTACAGAAGAATGACGAAGACAACTAAACCCAGTGCTCTTAGCGTGCAAGCATGTCCTTAGAGGTTGAAGTTTATGACTACATGTTTATCGTGTCAGTCCAGAGGGAAGTCATTTTGTAATAAAAAAATTTGCCATTCCACTGTAATATGGCGAATAAGGGTTGTTTTCTAAATGTAAATGCAACAAAAATAGTGTGCAGTATAGTTAAGAGTATGGCATTCCAATGGTAGGTCCCATCTTATCAATAAGCTTTCCCTTATCCTGAAGAGTCCGTGGTTTAAGTAGTTTCAAGTATTTTAACTACATCAAGCATTCACGCTCTGCACATATTAGCATTAATTTTCAAAAAAATTGTACAAGTATAAAGACAAACATAACTGCCTCTGATAAATTCCAAAGGGGCAAATCTGCATCTATAGTAAGCAACAAACATTTAAAAATACTGCTTTAACAAATCACCTATATTTATAAGAACGGGAACATACAAACCACTTAATTTAAAATTTTACCCATAGATTGTACATTGACAAATCCATAGAAAATGCTAACAAAGAAAATAAAGTGACTACAATTGGTATTCTGAAATCACAAGTACAAATATCTGACATAACATAGCAAAAATTAACTATAAAACTCGCAATCTGTATTTTCCATATTAAATATTAAGAATATATCAAAGTAGTGAATAGGGTTTGAACTTTGAAGAGAAGAATGTGTCACCAATCATAAAACCTCACCTTCAAAATTTCATAAATGTAGTATCGGATGTCATAATCTGTAAGAGTTGGATATAGGACTTTGAAGTCTGTATTGTTCACATATTCAAAAATAAGACTAGGAGTTTTTGACTGTTGATCACGAACTATGTCGAGCAGTTTCACAATATTTGGTCCCCCACAAAGGTTCTGCAGTATCTTGATTTCTCTCTTAATCTGTCGAAACAATAAATAATACATATTAATAAACTGTGAGGTCAATCTTTCAATGAAAGAAGGTGCAAAGCATCAATCATATGAACAGCCATTAAAATAAGCCCAAACATCGCCATTATTATAACTTTTGTTCCAAACTATCACAGCTAGCAAATGCAGCTCTCACTTCAAACAGGTTTGTCAAAACTCCGAAAGGAAAGCGTCATAACATCTCAGCCAAAATAGTGCGATACCAACAGCAAAAGTATTGCGATACCAACAGCAAAAATAGTGTGATACCAATGTTAAATGAGAATAAATACAATCAAAATGTAAGAGTAGCCCACACAGACCAAGCCTTCATGAGTGCCTGTGAACTATGCAAGATTGAAAGTCACCTCATTTCATACATAAACACAAAACTTAGTTTTGCCTGTACAAAGATATGGCTGGTAATATGCATTAAGAAACTAGCACACACATAATACATGTCTTTGTATACCTCTGTACCTCTCATAATGATAAGTTTAAGAAAAATAAAAACATTAAAATTTTGTAGCTAGGGAACAGTGGCAATATCTGAATACTAAACCCTCCATTATCATATGTATTATTCAAAAATCATGACATATAAAGTACTCAAACGATAAAAGAATTCTTAACCATCATAGATATTTAAAAACTTCCAAAAGTAGTAAAAACTATGCAATCAAGAGACAAGAGTCAATCTAAAACACGCAGTACATAGAACTAGATTATGCATTGACATGAACTTTAGAAGTAGAAGACACAAATAAACATGATAGTTTTAATACATTTGGATCTTTGTCATATTCCTCCAGAAAACCATTGTCAGCCATCAATGGTCGAATAGACTACTTACTCTCTAGCTTTACAGTACTACCTTACTAGAATCCTCCCAAAGAAGTGTATTTTGTCCCATCCCAGGCTTTAAAATGCCCCATCCATATAGCAACAATCTCTACACGACAGCAGCAAGAGACCATTGTGCATGAAGACCAGGTTCTCAATCTCTTACGTCCCAAATGAACTCTCTTCACACAATAGATATAAGTGTGTGTCATTTTCCTCCCATAGGCGAAGGAAATCAAAAACTGAGAAAGCAGAAACATGTTGTCTAATTGTAGTACCCAATAATCTATAGGATCCCTTGTGCTCATTTGCTTTGTTCAAATCTATGGAACCAATCTCACTTCATTCACAAAGGCAACAGAATGTGAGCTATAATTGAATCCTTCCAATCCAAAACAACCATAAAACACTCCAGGGAGATGCATGTCATCTTCATATCGCTAAATACACAACACCAACAACATACCATTCCTATTTCCTGAAACAAGTAAACTTGAAAGAACTCGCAAACTGAGAAAGCAGAAATATAGCAAACTGTCTTATAAAAGTGTCAAATAATTCATAGGATCCCTTATGCTCATTGTTCCCTTCACGTCTATAGACCCAAACTCAACTCATTCACATAGGCAAGATACACTGTGTGAGCTATACATGAAAAACTGGGACTGTATGAAGTTTTATGATTTATTGCTAGAGAGTGAATTCTGCCATTGTTTATTCTGTGTTTTTGAGTGAGTTTTTTTAGAATAGTGTCAGTTTATTCATGTGAGCACAGTCCGACACAGCTCTTTTGTTATAATTGATATATTGTTGATGAGACCGTTTAAGCTAAGGGTGCTCAGCCATTGTAAGAGATATGCATTAAAATTTTGGTCAGAAGCTACTAAAGGTGCATGAGAACCAAAACATCAGAGGTGCCTGATGAGATGTTGGCATGAGATCATAGTAACAGCAGCTGTAAATTTATAAACGATGCTTCAGGTGTGAGAGTTCCTGTTGAAGAATAGATATGATTGCAAAAAGAGATTGAGGCATCTAAGCCTGAAAAGAACTAGTGTTGTGTCTGACATAGAGACCTGCATCTGATAAAATGCACAAGTGAGGTGCACAGCCTAGGAATTTTGGGTTATTGCAGCAGTTTATAGTTGGAAATATCAGTGCATAGGAAGACAAGTGGCGGAGTGCAGCTTGTAAGTGCACCAAGCAGAGAAAGAGAAAGGCGTGGGGGCAGCCCCAAATTATTCGCTGGCCGACATATTTGATTGAGAAGGAATTAAAGTATGCTAATATCTAAATGGGGTTTTACTTTAACTACTAGTTCATGAACCATAACTGAACAGTTCTGCAGCAAGTAAGCAGTTGTTTAAAGAAAGGAAATATTTATAGAAGAAGGAAAGGGAATTATATAAACATAGAGAAGAAATGGGGAAGATGTGCATCCCAATCAATAGATAGCAAAGTTGATTGCATGCACATAGAAGAAACCAATAGATATAAACACAGAATTCTAAGCAAAGGTAGCTCTAGATCTAGATCTGAAATAACACAAAGTCTATTAAAAGATCTAAGATAAAAAGCAAGAAACACAATACACCGTGACACAAAGTTCTCCGGAAATCTGCTCTGTATATTCCTTTGCTTCAAGTGGCTCTCAAGGGTTTCAACACAAAGTCTAGAACACAAGGTTGCTTGCTTACAAATTCTGATCATTAACCCGGAGGTTCTTCTCCTACTTATAGAATGTAGGAGGGAAAGTACAAATGGGAAATCTAACTGAACTAAAACACAAACAAGTAAAGATGACATTTGGCAATCATCCTCCACTAACTTCTCCTTAAGTGACACATGTATCACTTAACTAATAGAATTGTTCCACATGACTTTAAGTAATGGTTTCAAAACCAATAACTTTGAAGTCTTACAATTTCATCCGGGAACGTGGAAAATAGAAGAAGAAAGAATAGAAGAAGAAGTCAAGTCAGCTGTAACATTTATGTCTTCTTTTTGTTCTGATATTGGATATACTTGTCGAACATGTGATTCAGCATCTTCCCATCTATTTTAGCCACCGCTTCCTTCTCTTCTTTTCTACAGTCTGAGCTGTTCTCGAAGTTGAAGAATGACAATCCTTCATTCAACACCTTGATGCACGCTTCCACATCTTCCAAGCTCGGCCCGAACCTCGCAATATCCGCCTGCAGTGCCACCAGTCTGCTAATGGAATTCATCGTGAAAGGTTTAGTAGCTCTATCAATTCTCTTTTGTACCATCAGAAGAGACCCTTCCAGGGAATTAGGCACTTTGGTAGGAACGATCCATATGTATGAAGTAACATCTCCGACCACTTCTTCCTCAGTGAAAGAAATAATACTATCTGGTAAGGATGATGTCCTACTCTCAAGTGTCTGCATCCTCTTTACAAAAAACTCTGCAGATCTCCAAACGGAAAGATACTACAAACTCACCATTGCTTCCCTTCTCAAGCTGATCGATCCATCAGTCAGGATACAATCTGCTCTACTGACCAATACATCTCTCGGCAGCTTGTTGATTTCAGCCAAAGTACTCAGGTTACTCTCAGCAACTGTGTTCATATCTACTATGCTCGTCACCAGTTGCTTCAGCTGATTTGTTGCATCATTCATAACCTTCAGGCGGGCTGGCACCTCTCCAAGTTGTACAGAAGCTTGACGAATAATCAGATTCTTCCATTCGTCAATAGCTTTCACCTGATTGCTTGCATCCTCCATCTCCTGCATAAGATGATCACTCACCTGCTCTGAAATGGGCTGAATGGAAGGTTTAGCAACCTTGGCTATGATCTCGCACAATTGAGATACTTGCTTCTGAAGCTCGTCTTTCTCCGCCTTTTCTCTATCAAGCCTAAGGAATAGAGCATCTATCAATGTCTGTGTATCTGCTTGAATTCTTACGTGGTGGCTTGACCAAGGGGTACTCTGGTTACTGTTACATCTTCTGCCAGTGAGCTCATCCTCCTTTCCTTCCGCCGGAACTGACATCTCAGCAAACTTCTGCCCCGACTCTTCGATGATCAACCTTGAAGTTACCTTAGCAACTTTAGGCCTTCTGTCTTTTCCGCCTAGACTCGGAGTAGCTGCAAGTCGTGTTCTTCCAAGTTCATCTCCACTCTTGCTTCTGGAACCAACTGCGAAGCCAACCATTCCGAGAAGTTACTTCTCGGAGAATGAGAAGTCGTTGAGTGCACTACTATCTCCCGCTCCGTTTCCTCTCCATCAGAAAGTGCTACAGTGTTATGGCTGCCATCTTCGAATCATCCAAGGACAAAGCTCTTTCGAACTCCGCCATCTGCAACTTCAACGTCTCTTCTGGAAGGGGTGCTGAACGGAGTGGCTGAGGAGAGAAGATGAATGTTGCCGGATTCAGTGGAGGCATGGAAGTGTCTTTGAGGTGCTGACAGATTGGTGAAGTAATAGATCTTTGAAGAAGCCGGAACTAAAGTCATGGCCGTGGAAGTGATCTTCTCCTTTGATTGAGATCTTACTGTGTACTTTTTAACTTCTCGGATCTTCTGCTCTTTGCTTTCTCCTCCGTGCTTCCTCTTGAGAGAATCTCTCTGCACCAGAAGTTGCCGTGACTTGATTCATCAATGCTTCATCATGGCAATATCCTTCGTCAAGAAACCAATTTGAAGTATTCACCAAAATGCGCGCCAGACCTTTCTTGATTGTATGGCGGCCCCTACGTTATCTGGAAGTACGGCTCTATCTCCTCCCATTTGATGGTAAGTGTCAAGTAACACATTCCCATCATCTTTAAGATCCGCAGGTATCCAGTGTTAGTCAAAGTCGAACACTTGCCGTGTTGATAGCTGCTTGAAATCCCTCTTTCTAACCTCGTACTCACTTTTGCACTTCATCCAGAAATCCTCTAATGAAGGCACATGTGCGTACTCCTGGGAGATCGTCTTCTGGCTACTCCAAATGGATCAAAGTTCAACCGTGCCGGGAAGAACTCTTGCTCATACTCGGATAACATCTCCGTCTCCATCCCTCGAGCTCTATGAATGCTCTAGCAGCTATAATGTCCCACAGTGATCGGGAAGAAGCCCGTAGACTTGTGTCGTTTTGACTGAAGGTCGTGTATCTCCACAAGTTGTCTGCTCAGCTCCATGGTGATCAATCTATCATTCGGATATCTGGGTAGCTTAACCGGTTCTCCAGAAAAGCCAGTAACCCTGAGGTATGTGAAATCTGCAAACTGAATGAATAGACTGCCAATTTTGGATATAACTTCCCATGCTTCCCTGCTCACCCTGTTGGCCTTTAGGTCCTTGTCTAGCTTGCAAATGAATTCGTAGAAGAATTCATCATTGACCACTTTGAAATCTTTCTTGCACGCAGGTACAGTAAGTTGTGGGTAGCACTCGAAAATGGGGTCCTTAGAAAGAATGCCACATCTATCCAGTTTGGAGAAGATGCCTTGTGAAGCTGCAGCGTACACCAAGTAGGAAGTCATTTTGAAGCTGAAAGTACGCTTCACGTTCCGGAGTTGCTCACCAATGTTGTCACTAATGATTTCCGACCAATTGATTATGGAATCAACCTTGTTGACTTCAATGGTCCTGATGAAAGCATACATCCATGTACGGAAAGTGTGAGCATTCGCCTCGCCATTAATCCTGCATAACAATTTGACAATATCATCAACCTCCTGCACGAGATTGGACCGCGGAAGAGTTCTTGGGAACTTAGAAGGAGATCTGGGCTTCTTCATGTATCTGTTGTTCATTATGTTCATGCAGTCAACTCTATGCTTCTCCCACCTGCTGCCGACATCCTGAATGCTAATGGAAGTCACCACCTTTCGCATGGAATCTTCAAACAATAATTGATGAACTCTACGTCCAGTCAAATTATTGTTTTCCCCGTAGCATCTCGCACTGATCTGGATGAAGGATGGTAAGATCTAGCGCACTCCATAACAAACTCTGGCAACTGGGTTGTGTATGGAAAGGTTGCAGCTCGAATAATTCCATTGCTTTTAACCGCACGCATGAGTGAAGTCTTTCCGCTCTAGATCTATCAATCAATTCGGAAAGAGGTTCGGACCTAGATCTATGTCTCCTATGTCTGCAAATTTGGAAGTGATGCATGACTCCGTTGTGCTTTCTTTTTCGTCCCTCTTTGCCATGGCTTTGTCTATCTTTGTCTGAATAATTCTTTTTCTTCTTATTTGGCGGATTTCTTCAAAAAGCTGGTGCGAGATCGGATAATTCTTCAGATTTGGAGGATATATTCAATGTATTGGACATTGATTAAAGCTCCTTTTCTTTTGTAAAGCACCTATAATGAATTCTGCAAGTAATTCAGACAAAGATGGCAACCGGAACATGAACAGTGAATTTTAATAATAAAAATCTGCATTTTTCAACCTGCTGCCCCAAAAATTGATGTTTTATTTGCATGCAAAGTGAGCATGAATTTTTCCAACTTCACCTGAGCACATGTATCACTTATGCAAACAATTATGCAAACACAAATCAACCTCCTTCAATGCATGCGCCAAAATTGGAAGCTTTTAGCATTGATTTGATCTTCTTTTGAGCAAAAATCCTCTTCAAATGGGGCGCACTTTTCCTCTGGGCTGCACTTTTAACTGTGAATTAATTAATTCACCCTTATGGCAGCCCATGCTTATATAACCCTCATAATTCTATAATTAATAATTGCCCTTCCTATTCCTGGCAATTAATTAATTAAAAATCATGCTCTTCTCTTTAACTGGTGTGCTAAAATTGCATGTTTAAGGACAACCATCCAATAAATTAAATTTAATCAATTTAATCATCCACTCTTCACTTCACTTAAGCTTCACAGTGTGCTTTAACCTTAGCCACTGAAAATAGAATTTAATTTAATCATTTAATGCTTTAAAAAACATTATTTATCTCTCAAATGGGGCGCACTTTTTCACAAGAGGGGCTGCCTTTAAATAAATATTATTTATTTAATTTAGACAATCTATTTCAATTGATTTATTCCCCTTTGCTTTTGTTGACTTTCTTCCATGCCTGGGCACCAAAATTAGAAGAGAAATTAATTAATTTAATCACTTTAAAGGCTGCCTTTACTTTTCCAAAGGGGGCGCACTTTTTGGCCAAAGAGAATTCTATTTTTAAGAATTTATGACAATGGGATTCTTTACCCTACAAGCAGTCCCGAAAATCCCATGATTCACTTAAGTCACTTGTTTTTCATAATGGGATTATTTACCCTGCAAGGCAGGCAATAAAATCCCATGATTCACTTAAGTGACTTTTCTTTTATTCCACAATGGGAATTTTTACCCTGCAAGGCAGGCAATAAATTCCCGCCTGCCTGTTGCCTCTAATTTTCCCACTACAACTTAAGTGACTTTTCTATCATGGAAAAAATACCCTACAAGGCAGGCAATAAAATCCCACCTGCCTGCTGCTTCTAATTTTCCCATTATCCACTCTAATTCTTTGTTTTCCAAAAATGCGGCCAGCCCAGAAGAGGCTTTTTGGTGTGCGACTTCGTCTTTTCCCAGTGAACTGGACCTCCGATGGCGACTTCCTTCTGGCATAACGTGCGTATATGTTCCCCAATTACTCCAGAGCCAAGAATCAGGCCAAACCGGCAAAGGAATTGATCTAGAGAAATTTCACAGAAAACGAAACGGGAAAACACAAAAACACAAAAAATTGCCAAAAGTCACAAATAAAGCCCAAAACTTATTCCAAGTTAAAACCCTTCTGGTATATAGGAATAATGATATGTTCGATCACAACAGGGTTAAATCGGAGCACAAATTGCCTCAAAAACGGGCTCAAAATAATTAAATACAAATTTCCCAAGACAAATCCCGATGACAGAATATAACAATTTTGGGCATCTGGGTATTTGGCGAAAATGGCTAATATGGCTCTTTGGGAATATCTTGACGCAATACAAGAACTTTCTGGCAATAAAAACACAAAACGACCCATTATTTTAAAAGTACGAAAATTTTTCGGATAGGGTAGTCATAGATTTTAGGATGAAATGGGACACCTGATTGAATTCAGCATACATCCTGCCGAGGGTCAATATTATTGTTTGGCTAATGTTCTTGATCGTAGTCTCATCGCATTCATTCAGTAGCATGTTGGGAAAATGTGATTTGTGCTCTATTGATTGAACATACTTGTGTGTCATTGTTAATGAGATTTTGTACTTGGATGTTAAGTGTTGGAATAAGCTTAGCAAGTGCTTATGTTCTAACCTATACTTGTCTCAAGTTGCAATGTGTTGATATACCAAGTTTAAATAGGTGACTGTGAATGTGTGCGCTATCAAGCTTCACCTATCGAGGTATGAAGACCATGATTATGTTTTACTGTTACTTATCTTGAATAAAGATGATCGCATTTGTTAGGTAAATGGGATCCCTTTACATTGGCAATGTGATTCTATTACATGAGCTAAATAATAATGGTTTTTATAAGGTTCGTGCTATTATAAAAAGTGTATGAACTAAGGTAGGGAATATGATTTAATATAAGGTGACCACCATTGTTCTCTTTAACAAAGCTTGGTCATAATAAAATAAGGGCCTAACATAAGAATTAATGTTATTTATGGTTTGGGAACTTATGTCTAAAGGGCATAATATTAAGGGGACCTATTAATGACTAACTAGGTTTAATGTGTTGAATTTGTTTAAGGTCAAGCTATGTTGGTAAAGCTTGGGCATAATCTCGATGGGCATAGAGCTAGACTTGGCTATAGTTTATGGTTTTGAAGTAACATAAGTCTAGTGGCATGGGTGAGTTGTCACCACCTCCTTAGCATGTACTCTCTATGACATTTATTAGTTCATTTAATTATCACCACCAGAGAATTGGTAGAGAGCTAAGTAAAATTCGAGGTCTTAACTAAAGAGTTGGTTAACTTTGGTTTGTAGCTGTTTTGTGAATTTAGAATCTTGCTAAGTTTGAAAGTTGGTAAGGTCGGTGGAGAAATATGGAGGGACCTTAGGATGTCCTCCCATGCATGAATGCTTTGAAATTCACCCCACCGCCTCGGGAAGGCACAAGCGGTTTTGAGGGAAATATGGTGGGTTTCGAGTTTCTTATTGTTGTTTTGCCATGGTGGGGAAGTGTTGTGGAACTCTACACATGAATGGCTTTCCTATTATTTTGTTCTCTGTCGATTTTCTTGGGCTATTACATCCATCACTTAACAGGAGTTGAGAAAATCTTGGGATGCATTTATATCTGTCTCATTAAATAAAATGGAGAATGCTGGAGGGTTTTTGCTTCTCTGTGAATTTGATTTTTGGTCTGTGGACGCGAAGGAGAGCTGGGAAAAGAAGGGTATAGGAGATTGTCGTATTTCTAGGCATGATGAGATCTCTCTCCCTCTCTTAATGGCTTACTCCTTTTATTATTTCCGTAAATAAAATCTCAGCACTTTTGATGTTGTGGAAATGGGTTTGTGTGTGTTCGTCATCCTCTGGTTTTTTATAGTTTTTGGTTTCATTATTCGATTTGGGGTTGAAAGGTTTCCTTGAGAAGTTTTTGTGAATGACCGACTGTTGCATGTATGGTTGGCAAAAGATATATGCATAGTTAGATTTGACTTCTTTTGATGGCGGGTTAGTGATATCTATGTTCTTCAATTCTTCCCGTTGTCTCTTTCTTGATATTTTGTTATGTATTTTAATAAGGCTACGTCTAGTGATAATATAATCACTACCCAAAAGCTCTAGGTGTTGAACAAATATATGCATGTTAAATCGAATCTTGGCTCAGGTATGGGTAACCTGGGTTATATCATCTCACCTTATTGTTCTATTCCTAAGATCTCTGCAAGTTCTCAGAGATTAGCTTAGCTTGCATTTTTGTTAAAACCCAGAAAGGAATGGTTGTCGTCATATATAGATATATATACGACTGTTCTGGTATTGATTTGGTTCTGTGTAAACCATGGCAGAAATGGTAGGATGCAAGCTAAGGCTTGTAGGGTGATTTAAGATTGTTTCTGAAGTAGAGTTCGAACTTTATAACAAAAGGGTCAAATCGACCCAGTGAAAGTTGAGAGTCACCCATTTTGCTTAAAGTTCGGTGTAGGTAATAATGTGATACCATTTAGGAATCTCTGGTTCAACGTTAATAAGGTAACTATGAATATTGTGTCTTTGGTGCAGTTTTTCGTTTAAACATTAAGTTATCAGCTAGATAGTTGGGTGTCCGTTGCATGTAGAAGTATGTTTGCTTAGCTGTTGGATTTCAGTTGATTAAGGTAAAAGATAAATTTAGCTTAAAGAATTCAAGCTTGGGTATCTCTATTTTGCTAATATCGATAACTTATTATTAATAATCAACATCTTTAAGTTGGTCTTAGACTTTTACAAGTATCCTTTCTTGAACTGAAAAGTATTATTCAGTCGTGATATATATACAAGATGATATGGTTGATGTGATCATGAAGGTTTGAATAAGAACATTTACAAGTTTACGAGTGTTGTCAACTTTACCCTAAGCTGCTGATTATATACATATGGGTGACTACATATTATTCGATACTTATATAAGTTATGTGGGATTATATAGTATCGATATAACCATTGCACTTTTGTAGAAATTATGAAGAATGGTTTATGTTATTATGAAATGCATTTTGTCACTTATATTTGAGTATATGAATTCAAAGGAAGATTCCAGTAACATGAATGTTAGGTGGTTATCTTGTTATGATATAGTTGCAGTATTGTATTCTTGAAAGTCGGTTGTTTGATTTATTTAAATGCAGCATTCCATTTATGAAAATATTAAATGACATAAATCATTAATTGGGAAATAGATCTTATCATGTCAGTTCTTTCAAACTAACTGAAGCTAACATTTTGCAGATGAACTACTTTAAATTTGAAAGGCGGATGAAGTTAAAAGATTGCATATGTTCTATTTGAATGATAAAAGCTGAATTGTATTACTTATTGTAATTGTAATTGAATGAAGTACCATTGTACTGTTTAAATGAATGAGAGGCCAAGTTAGACTATTCTTATTGTATCTGTTTCAAAAGGAAATTAATAAGAAGTATTCTATCTTTATTCAAGTCTTGACTTGTATCTGAAAGAGAAAGAAAAGTTATTGATCTTAATTATATGCCTCAGAAACTTATATGGAAATATTATATTATTAATAAGCAAACCATTATAAGGTATTCCAATTTGTATGCATTGTTATTGGAACTAGTGAATTATAAGTATATTTCCGTGCTTCATAAGTTCATATATTGAGAGTTATGAGCAGTGAAAGTTATAAGCATATTATTGTGCTTCATATGTACTCATAATAAATGATATATGTGTGTGTGTGTGTGTGTGTGTGTGTGTGTGTGTGTGTGTGTAAGTTGACATTTTTTGAATTATGGATTGCTGCTAATATTTGGAATTCATCCTAATAGGTATAATACTATACTTAACTCTTTACTTGAGTAAATGGATTAAATTATGATATATGGAATTAATGCTATATGCAGATTTATATCTGCAACTGACGAAAATAAAATGATCATGTTAGATTAACTCTAAACATGTAAATGATATTCATGAATTCCTCATTTAGATCTTAGATATGGATTCTACCGAATTGAGAGTATCGTTGAAACTGGGTATTGTCATGTTGTAACTTAATTGAATAACCTTAACTTGATAAGATATGACGTTCCCATTTAGCGGAACTCGGCGAGCCAACTCGCTATGGCCGTTGTTATGTAGTATCCATTTAATGACTACGGTCATTATTTGACTACTGCGAACTTACTGCTATATCAAGTTCACCCATCAAGCTCCTCTAAATGAGAAGGTCGTAATGCACTAAGATACAAGTAATGTCCTAGGTACGAATGCGGATTGTACCGCATGGTTAAGTACCCAATGTCATCTTATGATGACTACGGGAAAGGAGCGACCCGTAATGATGCAAATCATTGCAGAGACGCTTACTCTCTCTTAGTCATCCTAAGTCGACATAGTGATACTTACCCTCGCAGGCTGATCCGAATTGGTACATTCAGACGGAACTTGTAATTATTTAGTCCTAATCCAGATATCAGTAATTAAGTGAAATGGTGAAAGATAAGTTCCAATTGACGAGTGTGTCGTCATGGAACTGAGCATGACAAACATGTCTGAAACTTTGGCCGGAGTAGTGTAAGTTGTTGATTACACTATCATGATTTCACCAAGATCTAAGTTGTAGGATGTCGGATGGGATTCAATAACGGATACCCAGGTAGACACTTAGAATACAACATTTGTTTAAATATGAAAGATAAGAATGACCACTAGTATACTTAGTATACTTACTCTACGAGTAATATATGAGGGATCGGAGTTAAACCGACTCATACAATTGCACATGGTCAATTGTTATAGGATGGATTGACTAAGATGATGTTAGTTCTAAATCATGAGAATTTAGAACAAGGAAACATGAGATATGAACTTAAGATTTATGTTGGATTTAAATATATGAGTATTGAAATCAATGAAAGCATAAATTAAATTAAAAAAATCCCTTGTATTGAAGTCTTTAAAAGAGTTTGTTACATAACAAGCATGTGGCAGTGGTGTCTGTATTAATTGCTGATATATTAAATCTTTTATGATGTTTGGAGGTTGAAACATGGAGAAGAATTTGTGTGTGAATCACCAGGAGCTCAAGAAAGTAAGGCATCATCCCAGGGAAAACAAAATGTTTGAGGTAAAACCATTGAAGATGCTTTTGAGTGTAAAACCGCAGCTTTTAAATGCAGACAAGCGTAAACAATAGACAGGTGCAATGAATGCATGAGCAGAAAAAGAGGTGTTTGGAAGTAGCGCCAACAAGAAGTACCTTCCAGAAGTGCCCCTGTGGAAAATCACAGGCAAAGCAATAAGCAACACAGGTGTTTACTTTTTATCATATGGTCTAGTAGGCCAATATGCAGTCAAAGGACCCTGAAACAGATACATGCCAAAATATACCAGGTATACGGCCATAGTACACAAAACAATACCCTGGGCGAATTTTTCAGGAACCCACAGGAAAAACAGTTAAAAATGTCTGTATTTTTTTTTTGACCAAAAGAGTCAAAACGACTTTCAAAAAACAAAAACAAAAACCTGACCCTAAAAGACACCTCACAAACTCTTTTAAACAACACACTTACCTTGCAGTGCATACTTAGCTCTCATTGCACATTTGCTCTCTCACCTTCAGATTTTCAATTGCTTAGGGTTGATCCTAGCCACTACAAGTGCCATGTGGTTCTAATAATGCTCTTGCTGAATACATTGGAGAGCATTATGATTATGAATATAATGATAATTTGTCTTTATTTTTGTGTATACGGTGTAACATTTGCACAATGTACTTGTTCTAATTTTGACCAATGAATATCATGACATTTGGCATTGAATTATCAAATATGTTGTGGTTATTTAGCTTATTTTGTTTACTCTATGCAATTGCATATTATATGGTTAATTTTACTTATTTAGCTATATTTTTAATATTTTATACATTTTTTGTACAGCCGTACCCAAGCCCCAAACAAATTGCAGTGCTGGTGTACTGGGTCCCCATACCTGTACTGGCTACCTAGCATATAGTTTTAAAAGTTATAAATATTTAGGGCTTCGTTGTTTTTATATCTTTAAAAACAAATTGAAACTTTAACAAATATTTAAATATATGTATCATAGAACCCGGAGAACCAGAATAAATATCATGTCTTCTAAACCAGGTGGCAGTTTTGGGCAAAAGTGTCAGCATGTATAACATGCTTAAGAAGGAGATAGCAAAAGACCAGATTTCCCATCATATGCTATCTGAAAAACTCTTATCCTTTACATTTGAGGTTGGCTGGTATGTTTCATCTGACCATTGGTCCTTTGAAAACCAGTTCTACGATGAAAATGGTGAGAACAGCTGTCGATGCTAGAGAAAAACAACAAAATAAATTCAATAGGTTGTCTAATCATACGCATAAACATTCTTTTTCTTTAGATAAAGAAAATAGAAATATAATAGCTGGTGGTCTGAGTGGGGAAAACACTTTGGGAATTAGTGCAGCTTCATCCAAAGCCAGTGAGGCGGATGGTGAGGAGACGACAACATCCTTTGACCAAGCTACCCTTGCAGACCTGATCATAAACACAAAAAGATGTGACTATGCTGGTGGGCGTTGGAATGAAGAATACATTTCCAGCAATGGTAAGCCATTCCCTAATGTATTAGGGCTGATGTGTGGGTTTTTTTGACTCGAGGGTAAATATTAGTAGTATTATGAATAATGCCTCTCGAACCTTTCCGGATGCAAGCTCCTCAAATTTGATAGTTAGCACATCTCAAGCCCAAGTGGATTCAATATCGTCAATTGTGACAACTAATGCATCTCTAAACCCATATGAATGCAAGTTCCTCTGATTTGATAAGTGACGTCCCTACCACTCTTACCAATTCTAAAAATATAATTGCATTTATGGATATTAATGGTCCTCGAGTCTCTACACCACTACCCTATAATGATATTGGGTGGAACAACAATCGCAATGTTAAAGAGAAAAAGTCCATCCAGCTGGGGTATAGTGGTTGAGATGGAACACCCAAATCACAGAGGGACAATTATACAACCCAAGTTTGACACAAATGATCCATTAACAAAAGCAAAACGAGGTCTCAGTGACACCGTAGTTTTATTTTAATAAGCATTTACTATGTTAAAATAAATAATCAAAAAGAAAATAAATGAAAAGGTACAGAACCTTCTTCTTCTTGACAGGCTTGAGGATCTTGATAACGCAAGGCTCATTGGTAGTAGTATTTATGCCCTCAAAAACCTCGCTGTATTTGCCCCTCCCAACCTTTCTCACCACTTCATAGTGCTCCTGGTCACTGTAAATCGAGAAAAAGAAAAAGAAAAAACCCTAATTTGAAACAATCAAAAGCCAAATGTTAAACAAAAACTTTGAGTGAACGAAAGTTAAACATTGAAAAAGATAAACAAGGTTTAAGAATTATGAGCTTACCCCATTGTACAGTAAGAGACTCGTAGTCCCAGTAATCTTTAAGCCTAATGACGTTTACATCTGTGTACACACGGGCCTTGGACATGACCCCAGGCCGTCGGATGGATTTCCCTATTTTGTGAGCCAGATTGGCGTCCTCTTCGACGGGCTGTAGCGCCGGGATGGAGCCTTCCCGTTCTGTGTAGAGGCGTTAAATGTTATGAGGTATGAAGAAGTGGCGATTAAGAGTGACGGGGAGTATAAAGCGAGGCAGGGATCGCGGACAGGTTGTGCCCGCAGAGGCAGAGTAATAGAGAGGAGGATTACGGCTAAAATGTTCGTGTCCATTAACTGGATTTCTTTTTGTTTAGGTACGGTAACCTTTTTATTCTACTTTGGCGTAAGACTTACAGGCCTACTATTGAGGTGTATGAATAATTTGTTTAGGATGGTATTGGGCCCAATATAATGGTTTATTGGTCGGATGGGGAAAGTTTTATGGTAGGGGTTTGGGCTACTATATTTTTATTGTGAGATTGGTTGTATATTAGCATTTGCATTAAAAGATGTGTAATGGTATATTGATAATAAAATATGAAGGATTGATGTTTTGACAAAGAAATGTGAGAGAATGTGAGATTTTAGAGTTGTATAAGTAAATTCAAAGCTTACAAAATCAAACATGTTTGTTGATCATTGTCTCCAACAACATCAATGACATTGTCCAAGATTAAGATGAAGACATAAAATGTGTTATGGAAAATTTAGAGGGGGCTAAGATTTAAATAGACACTGACCATACAATGAAGAGACCCTTGGGAAAAGAGTCAAACGCTTATATGTAAATCATGGTTTCCCCAACTCTATGTTCGCAGGAACGTGGAGCAATTCTAATATTTTGATCAATTATTTTGATTATTTTATAGAGGGATTATTGTTTTGTTAGTCATCGTGTATTATTTTTATTATTTTTCTATTTTACAATAATGAAATCGTTAGGGAAAAAAATTAGACTACAAGTTATATGTTGAAAGTGTTTTGTAAGAATGCAGAAAGGAGAGGAATATGGTTGAAAGAAATAGAGAATTGCTTAATCAACATGAAATGTGTTATGGTAAAAATTTAGAGTGAGAGTGAAATTCAGAATTTAAGATTTAAATACATATTAGAAAAACCACACTTTAAATTATGAATTGGTAATTGACCACACGTCAAAATTATAACTAACTAATTCATTTTACAATAAAAATTGAACCCTTCAAACTTTATCCCCGTACATTAATATATTTTTATTAATAATTAATTAAACATTAACGTTAAATCAAATGTACATTGCTACTCATATGCAACAGATAGACTTAATAGAATAGCGATTATGCGCGTATTCGAATTGTTTGTCGGACCAAGAAATGTTCATAAAGCTTACATCCACAAGTATTGCCCGTTGTTGCTAATAATTAGACCCCAAACGAAAGTAGAGAAGGCTTTGTTCACGCATAAGTAATAAAAAGAGCACTGATAAGTTTTGATAGAGCGCGAGTGTTGTGAGGATGGTAATTTGCACATGTGCATTCAACAATTCCAAGTCCAACTGGAAGCTGTTTAATGCTAAGCGGCAGCCAAGACAATACATGCAGAGCTTCCATTTATCGGCAGCATCCTCAGCCATGTCAAGCAAGGACCAAAGGTTTCGCTTCCTCTTTATCCTCTGGTACTTTGTCTGTACTTCCATTGATAAAACCATGTAATGTCAAAGCCTAACTGGGTTGTGGTATTTGTAGCAAGTTGAACTTCTTCTTTGAGAATTAGGAGTTCTTTACACGAGAAGAGAGTTTTAAAATGGCTTTTCCAGATTTTGTTCCTGCCCCTTTGAATGTGTTTAGCATGTTTCGATCTCACCAGAGGTCCCGGCCTTTCACCGGTTCTTGGTTTCTTTGGAAATTGTTGGGTATATATTTATTTTTCTTAAATAATTTTTTTATATATTACATGGTTAACAAACTTTGTAAGATTTGAGCAACAAATTTGCAAACTCTCACAGTCCAGCCAATCAAGTTTAGGCACAATATAGCTACTGTTGACTTATCCATGGGACTACTTAATTTAGATGGTAATCATTAGTTTAAGGGTTTTCAAAAGTATAAAAAAATGTTGGTCTGCATTTAAAACTGGGCAAGCGGGGTAAATTTGGACGACGTTCTTAAGATTTGTAAACATGGGTGATGAAAAAATGTATTCTATGATCAATAAACACAACATTGGCACATGTCTGGTAAAGTTCCGTGCTGCCAAATTGGGGTGGGGTGGAGCAGGGGTTTTGAATCTCGGTAACTGGCTTTTATGAGTATTCACCTCAATCCCCTGCACATATGTTTAAGGACTGAGCTGCTATTGGGAGATTTTGCTCTTAAATTTCTAGTTTCTACCAGTGCACATTTCAGCTGAAAGCTTATTAAATTATAGGATAGTACCACGGCTCACTTATAAATAAAAACCCTCAGTATATTATCCTGTGTGTTTGAAATTTACCACCTCGTCCTCTTATTATTGGGACCTCTCATAGCCTGTATGTTTAGGGGTATATCAGTATAATAAAAATTGTAATTAAACAAAGGCCACTGTACTTATCATTTCCTAGGGCAACCCCATGGCTAGTAGTGATACACGCATTACACCACTTGAATTATGGTTCAAGTATCACCTTTCACTGGCCAAGTTACAGGAAATAGAGACATAATTCTGAAGAGACATGGCTTAAGTATTTTCTGGCCAGAGACATAGCTATGTGGCGACTCAATGGTCAAATGCAGTGATGATATTTCCATTAATTCCCACAATGGTGTATAACAATGTGTGTTTCTTAAGCAATGACCTCTCTATTAGGTTACCCAGTTGACAGGACTGACATCTGGTACACTAATACAGCTAGGAAATTTAGATTGCAATGTCAGCAAGTTAACTGCTGGGGAAAATTGGCTAAGGTGCAAGGAACCGAATATTATGAAGAAGCTTAGCTAATTTGTTTTTATTAAATAGAGGTGTTCATCAACTAAACACAAAGGACTACTCGGAAGCAATTTGTGTTAGAAGATGTATACAAGGAAGAAATAAAGAGAAGTCGGATTGCACACATTTGAGACTTTGTGTCCGTCTATTTATTATAAAAGAAATAGTTACAAAACGGTTGATGTAGTTACAATGGTTAGAACCAACTTGTAGTTAGGCACCTTATTAATAAGTTTTATATTCTCATACCCCCTCTTAAGAGTTGTTCTACATAAAACAAAAAAACAAACAATCTAACAAAACTGAACTACGCAATCTTCAGACACTTTCACTTTGAAAGCAATGCTATGATAAGGTAGGGCTCCATCAAGCTGCTTCATGACCTTCATAAAGGTGTAGCTCTTGAGCTGAATTCCCGAGTTCCCGGATTCCACCTCCCCAAACTCCCGAATCACAGATCTCCGAATTATTGGACAACCATCCATACTGAGCCATCCACAAGCTCCATCAAGTTGTCTCATGACCCTCGTGAGGGTATAATTCCCAAGATCCACAGTCTCCCGAACTATCTAAGCAACCATCCATACCGAGCTTCATCTACTCTGTATCCTTTCTTGCCTTCAAAGTTTAGAGCATCTTTATATTGCGTATTTGTCATTGTCCTCACTACCTTCTGCATCGGTGGGTCTTCAACCATGGCTATATTGGTTGTATTTGATATGACTTTACCCTTGAGCACATCATTGGCTCGAACACGACAATCCCATGTTGTGTGACCTCTTTTCTTACAATAATGACATTCAATCTCCGACTTATCTTTATCTGATCTTCTACGATATTTTCTGGTTCTAGAATAGAATGCACTTTCTTGTTGGGAATGACCTTCTGCATCCTCTGTAGTTCGTTTTTCCTCAGCTAGAAGAGCTGCTATCATATCATCCAGAGATTGAGATTGAATTTGACTGAGGGTAAAAACTACATTGTTGTATTTTGAAGACAAACTATTTAATAGGATAGCTTTGGCATCCTCATCCTCAATCGCAGCTTTGACTTTTGCTAGTTGTCTGATCAGGACCTTAGATTATTGATGTGGCTTGACATAGAGACTCCTCATCCATTTTGAACCTATATAACTGAAATTTTAGGGAAAATTTGGCATTGACTGCTTTTGCTCCAAATAATTTATTTAGAGTATCCCAAATTTCTTTCGATGATTTGTCTAGGTCTACATGATGAAGTTCAAAGTCGGAGAGAGCAAGGCCAATAATAGCTTTTGCTCTATCATCTCTGCTTTGCCATTCTAACAATTTCGATGCATCGGTAGGTGTTGTCTCTTTCCTGTTTACAATGCCCCACAAATTTTTATTCATAAGTTGCATTTGTATTTTCACTCTCCATGTATGAAAATTTAGACCAGAATATTTTTCTATGGGCATTTCCATTGTAATAAAATAGAATAAATATAACTGCGTATTTTGGAAATGAATAAAAATAAATAAAATACCAGTTTCCAAGAGTGTCCTTTTTCTGCAAACTGTCTAAACTGAACACGTGCCCTAGTTCGTGATTTTTGAATTCTGATTCGAAAATGATTATCTTTCCTTTGATTTTATATTCTTCTGGGTTTATGCCCTTGCACTACTGTATTTTTCCCTTCTCCAGCATCTGAACTACAGATTGAATGGCGGAAAATGGAGCTTCGTATTGATTCACGAACTGTGTGATGCGGACTGTATTTTTATTTTCATGACTGCAACTGTATTTTTGTCTGTATAAAACAATTTGAAACCCTTCGAAATTCTCCTCTGAGGGTGGTATTTTCGTTATGGACCTTTCACGACTTCCTGAAATTGCGATTTGCAGTCTGTATATTAATGGCAACTGTATCGTGCCCTCTAAAAACGTGATCCTTCCGCGACTGTGCTGTCGATTTCCTCTTAAAAATGTGACGTTTCTTTGAGAGAGAAAAAATGATTCAGCCTCGACTGTGCCTTCGAGATGCCCTAAAAAAATGAAAATGTGTTCGCATTTTTCTCTTTATGCTTCAGATTTTGTGCCCTAACGTGGCGGATTTTCTACCCTTCTCTTTCCTTGCTTGCACTGCGCTCTGATACCAATGTTAGAAGATGTATACAAGGAAGAAATAAAGAGAAGTCGGATTGCACACATTTGAGACTGTGTGTCCGTCTATTTATTATAAAAGAAATAGTTACAAAACGGTTGATGTAGTTACAACCGGTTACAACCAACTTGTAGTTAGGCACCTTATAAATAAGTCTTATATTCTCATAATTCAAAGACTTCCTCCAGTCATTGTTACAAAATTCAATTTGTTGCGCCTAGGCCTATTTTGTAAGTCATGCTAAAATATGGATGTGGAATGTTAGATCAGTCTAAATCATGGAAAGTCGTCTCTTCCTCCATTTTACACGGAGAATTAGCATATGGAGCATCCCCTCTGGGTTTTTAGCATATGTTATTGTGGAAATAAGGGTTCCGTCTTACTGCTGGATCACAGCCTTGTGGACCACTATGAGTTTTCTAAAGTTGGATATGTTTATAACTAGGTGTCAAGGTAGATTTTCCCTTTATTATTGAGAAAACCTTTATTTTATACAAGGCCTGATATGCGGTTTCAGGTTTCTATTATCTCATCTCAAGAGTTATGTGGTAAGAGTAGTTTGTGTTCAGGCAATTGACTTGAAAATTATGCAGTCAGCTCTAATTCCTTTTTGAATCTTTGATCATATACAGGGGAGCCTAAATGCCAAACTCAGGCTGGAAATCTTTTTGTTCACATGTCCTGGGGTAGGAAATAATCCTTTTATATGTGTGATTGCAAATGTCCAAAACTTATCTCTTTTTGAGCCATAAATTAATTTATCAAAATGAACAACTTACCAGCATTTCAATCAACTGACAGGAACTTTCTTTTCATCAGAGTGAATCGAGATAGTAAATGTACTTTCCTTAAAATAAAAGAGTGATATTCTTTTTAAAATTTGATTATAGATCAACCTGCACCTCTAACATGACAACACGCATCCATTATGGCTTAGCATGCCACACAGCCCTATCAAATCTAGGGGCAGCATAGTGATCAGGCTTTTCAATGTCTAAGGCCCGTCTCTTACTTTTGGTGAAGTTTTATGATCATCACAAAATGGCATTGCTATTCCACAAGTAGCTTGAAACATGAATCCACACACTGGCATAATATTCTTAGACACAAAATGACTTTATTTTATTCCGCAAAGCCTCTAGTCATAGGCTCTTCCTCCATCCGCTTGTTATCATTTCCCTTTTCACTTGATCACATAACACTATAGAGCTACAAGACACAGATTTTTAAGCATGCTCACACCCAACTAAATCCAAAATTGCATTCTTTATTGAAACCACTTCGCTCGTTACAGAGATTTCACTCATACAGACACAATTGCTTTATGGACTCAAACACATGAAAATAATTACAAATTACAATAGTCCCTTTGATGGATTCTACTATGGTAGCATACTATCTAAACTTGGATAGACTTCCTCCTTTCCTACTTTCTTGGTTCTGCTATCAAGCTGAACTCTTCCCTCTCTTGCTTGATCCTAGCTTGCTCTCAGTTCCAATTTTTTTATTAACATTCTGAAACTGTCTCCTTTTGATCCTTGGCAGATCCTTCTGACAATTCTTACACTCTTCAGTGCCTCTTAGTCTTCAGAAGATGCTTGGAAATGCTCCAAGATCTAACATTTTCTATTCTTGGCCATTATTTGTGCGCACAACAGTTGCGTGCAAATTTACTGCGTTGTGTAGTCTGGCAGTTGTGTAACTGCCAGTCAACACAGACTGGCAGTTTTGCAACCACTGCCTGCGTAAATTGGCAGTTTCGCCATTTGCCGAGGAAAAGGTTCTTGTGATCAGGAGAATGGCTGAAACCACTCCCTCAGTCCTTTTCTAAGGTAATTGAATTCTGGGGGTACTTTTGGCCTTGTCTGATCACCTCCAACATGCATAATGATGTCGTAAGATGAGCGCTTGCCACAAACGCACTAGTTTTTGACCAATGCAAAAGTACTTGTGGACCTAGATGCTCCTTCATTATAACTCCATCATGATAAGGAATACAATTTATTCACAAAGGCATAAACTAGCAATTGCACCAAATGTGTGTAATGGGTACACCAAAGGGTGGACAACAAACATGGACAGGTGTGTCTAGGGAAAAGGTAAAAATGTTTTGTACACTTCCTACACATGGAATATAATGTCAATCTATTTCAGTCAAGAGATTTTTTTGTTCTTTCTTCAGTATTTTTATCAAGACCATGTCAATAGGACAATGAATGAGGGTTTTTGCTTACATTTGTTACAAGTGAAAATGTAAGTTCATAAGACCATAGAATCATAAATTGTGATTAATCTGCCAATTATCGCGATAGATCGTTTAAGGCAGGCAAAATGATTAATCTTTTCAAAAATCGCGATTTGTGAGGTGCCGATAAATCGGCGATTTTGGCGATAAAAACCCTACAAAAATCGTGGAAAACTGCCGGTAAAATCGTGGAAAATCGCAGGTAAATTCGTGGCTTAGTTTTAAATGCAAAAAAACCCCAAATCGACTCGTATTTTCTCTCCTACGCGACTCGGTTTTGCTCCTGCGACTCGTATTTTCTCCATTCGAGGGCATTCGTGTCTGGTTTCGGGGGCATTCGTGGTGGTTTCACCAAGCATTCGTGGCGGTTTCCAGCTCGTGGCTCGTGGGCAACACTACATAACCAGCTCGTGGGCATTCGAATAACTATAAATTCATTTACGGTATAGTTTTTTTCCTAATACTATACTATATATTAACAGTAATAATTTAATAAGTATACATTTACAGATTTACATATTACGTAATACATATATTTAAATTAACAGTATTACATATATTTAAATTCATACATTACAGATTTACTTATTAACTATACTATAATGTGAATATATTAACAGTATACTATACATTTACGAGTATTATATTTATTATTAACAATGATATATATTATATATTACTGTTATTATTTATATATTACTGTTATAATTTAATTTAAGTTTATTTTATGAATTTAACAATGTTTTTACATTTAATTTAAGTTTATTTTATGAATTTAAATGTTTTTAAAAGTAGCGATAAAGTTGCCGATTAATGCCGATAAATTGCCGATTCCCAATTTCCGAGTCAAAATTTGGCCTGCCGATAACGATTTTTTTGAACTATGCATAAGACACATGGAAATGTTAAACAAGACTTCAATTTAATGTCCAACCTGATTCCATGTAGTTTGAATTGCACAAATTCGTGATTTTAATACTACTCTTTGTCCAAAGGAAATAAAAGTTGTTTCTAGAATCAGTAATCAATCTACCATGTCATTTGCAAAGTTTGATTTTTCTCTTCGTCATTTCGATATCAATCCACAAACAAGTCATTTTACCCAGGTGAATCAATGATATTAAAAGGTTCCTTTAACGAGAGACTGGATTACTTTCTGCTACATGATAAAATCATGGAGATCAATGGAATTTCACCTCTAGCATCAAACCATTTCTTATCACTTGCCACTTATTTTAAATATTCATCTGGATGATTATCCTTGAAAATGACTTGTAAAATTAAGAGAAAATGTAGTTTAAGCATAGACATTAAAAGAGATTTTTCAACAATAGTAGACTACAATGTATGATATCGAAAGATATAAAATGTACCAGCTTGCTTATAAACTAAAATACCTTAAATTTAACCTCATACAAAATAAATGATAAAGATGAATTTGGAAATATTTTTCAAATAAAAAGCTCTTTTGGACTCTTTTGTTGGAACCACTTGAAAATAATTGTATCTCTAATAAGTTCATAAACAGATATTTTTATTTTGCATTTCTAATTTTCCTCTTCTATAATTATAAGTACCAATGGTGAAAAATAGATTCGAGAATGTCTACTTGGATTTCGTGAAAATAGATTTGTCTTATATATCTAATTGAGCTAGTTGTTGGTCGTTGGCTGACTTTCTAGGGTCAAATCCAACTCATCAAATTGTCTTTAAAGATAATATGCACTTATACTCTGATATGTTACAAAATTTTCACAGTATGTAAGACATATCCTTGTTGTATCCATACTGCAGTCTGCAACCCATATTAGATGGGCAGGATTCGGATATGACAACTGCTCAGTACGTAATAAATTAGATTACAGTCTATGATTTGGCCTAAAATGTATCATTTCAAACAGGCTAGACGCGCTAAGAATTGCAGACTAATTTTATTTAATGAAGTGCATGGAGCAAAACTGGCATTGCATTTGTATAATGAAGAGTATGCTCACGTGCAATCAAGTGCAATGACTAAATCTGGTTTCATATAGATTACGAATCTGGTTTGTCTTAAATAGCAGGGGAAGAGTTAGCCGTTGTAAATCACAGTGAAATGAATAAAACAATAAAACAAATGATGCACAAACATACAAGAAATGACAATGCAACTGCATTCCGTGCATATTCAATGAGAACACGGAGTTAAATAAAACCTGCAACCTGAAATGAAAGCTGGATGCCATGAATTCTATATTTGGAAAATAATGCTTACCTACACATGATAATATAATTTGTAGGACAGCCATGCACCTACATTGATTTCCTTGTAGGACATGGGCGAAGGGCATCCCTTAATGTTCTGGCAGTACAGCTGAGTGAGGAATGAGAGTCATTCCATCTTACTTTTCATGCATTTGGCATTGAAAAACACAAAGTCCCCACCTACCTTAGTCACAGATGATATTCCTATCATGGTTGCCATGAAAGGAGCTTGTAAAAAAATTGGCCCATACATTTGGATAAGTTGAGAGCATTATAAACATTTGCTCACTGATATGTTTAACCTGGGTGTGTTGGAGACTCACCTGTGACCTGCAACAAATGTCTGACCACATCAAGAAAAAAATTAAAAATCATAATAATTCAAGGCATTCTGACAAACACTTGATGAGAAATCATTTTCATGCCATATTTTGCATATAGTACTCCCAACAAACCCACAACCCTCATTTGCAGGCATACATGTATACGTCTATTTACTTTGTTGGTGTGACAGTACAAATCCATTAAAAAAGTGAAAGAAAATAGTGGGTTTTGTAGCTCAACATCAACCCACGAGGACGGTGGAAAAGGTTAGGGTTTCAGTTTCATTTGGCACAACACTGCCACAGAGATTTCAACAAACCCATTTTTAAACAAATCTCATGAACATTGCAGAAGGAAATGATTTAAAGATCTAAAAATCAAATTTCTAGCAGTCAACAGCAAATGAAGGGGAACAAAGATAACTGCAATCTCCGACCACGGCTTTCTCTGCTCCAAGTGCGGCCTCCACATAAATCAAAACCACCAAATTGTTCCACCACGAAATCCTCTTCCATCCCAGCCTCATAAACAATGACAGCAAAGGCAGTATGGGGTGAGCATGGGCAGCAGCGTGGCTTCCTGTCCCCCTTGAGCCCCATGGACGCAGTGGTGTCCCCTCACAGCGCGCAACACACCCACAACACCATGAAATGACAGCAGAACAATTACAAATGCGATGGCATGGAGACTCCTGAGCATCACCATTTCTACAGTCTTGGATCAAGGCCATGGACATCTCGGTGGTCGTCTTCGCCAACAACCAGCATTGGCCTTCGATGGCCATTGTTCACCATACCCCTCGGCTGTTATCCGCATGATAAACCTTGGACCAAAAATATTAAAAACAAAAACAACCACTAATAGAAAAACATTTGCCATCATTTTCCTGGTCTAGAATTCATTCAATCAAAAGTAAAATACCAAATCTCTTATTTTCGGCCATATTCACCTCAAATCTGTCTAAAAACCTTGAAATGTTGCATAGCAGGAAAATGGGATAATGTAAACCGTTTCCCTGAAAAATGTCGTTTCCTCAAAAGTTTGCATCGAGCCTGTTACCAGCCTACACACCCTACCGTGGGAGGATGCTGGCACGGTTACAGAGTCCGAGTTCTCACCTGCCATTAACACTCACATTTTTCCTCAACCACCGCCCATGGATAAGTAGGAAAGCTTGCATCTATTTAATTTGAAGAAGGTTCTGGATTCTGCGACCGTGGGGGGTTGGTGAATGCATCTAATTTACCCATAAACAAAATCAACTGCGAAACTGACTGGATGGTCATCCCCTAAGTGAAATGGATTGCAAGCCATTGAAGGGGCAAGCTAGGTGAAGGAGGCTGGCTGTAAAACGCCTTTGGCATAACTATTTTTTTCTTCTTCTAAGCTTCTCTATCCTCTATCCTCAATGTCCCTTACATCACTTACACTGCAAACTGCAATATTCTAGACAGTGCATATGAATCCACAATTTCCTTTTATGGCCTTCCATGTTAATTTACGTATATTCATCAAAATCTTTGCCTAAAGTTGTTGTCTGGGTCCCAATTCACTTTTGGAATGATAAAAAAATGATTTATGGCCTGTATAGTTATGGACCATCATCAATGATCTACGGTCTGTATATTATGGACCATACTTTGTTCAATATCCATTTGAAATATGAATGATGACCCCATCTTCCAGTTTAACAAATGACACTTGTTTTCAAGTAATGGATCAAAAGATATGGGCATTTGAATCGAATGGTATCATAAGATGGTGAAGAAGTCCCCAAAACAGGAAACCAGAAAAAGGAAATGAAATGCCAATTCTTATATTTGTGGACAACTTGTATAAAATTTATCCTACAATTCCTGAGGGAGGCCCAAATAGGCCTCATTTAGCAACGTTTATAGTGGCATTATGGTATCAAAAATACATGGAAACATAAGGCATCAACTCTCCACAATTGTTATTAAATATCTCTCCTATAACAATACATCAGATGCAGTCTAGCAACAGGAAAACAAATCTAATAATTTTTTTCTTCATTTGCACAGGGACTTAGACAACAGAGAAACATCTTGCGCAAGGAGCCTTCTAGGCATGTTGGCTTCTGTGCAAGAGGTTGATTCTCATGTCTTGACATTAATTAAATCTCCGGATAGCAGGTTATGGATCGGCCATGATTGTTATTATGAATCTGAGATGTTTAAGTGTTCTCTTGGATGTATACACAGTGGACTTTTTGATGGCTTGATTCCCCCACTTAAGGAACAACCTCTATATCACTCAGATGCTGCCTTTTTGACGTTTTGTCATCAAAATGTTGATAGATTAGCATTCCTTTGGTTGTTATTTTACTTCTATTTAACTGTTACATGACTGTTAGAATGATGTTATGACCCTTATGAACTCAAACATAGTTTGTATCGAGAACTATTGTACCATGATATGTATGCCTGTATCTGTTGTATGTGTGAGTATCTATTCATATTTGAGGGCCTGAGGCACAGTGATTAGCCCTAGAGCTCAGTCTTAGGGAAGTGGACATAGAATTTCTGAGGCTTATGGGCATAACGTGAATGATGTATGGCATAATATGATGCTGTTATGTGACAGGGATGACTCCTCCTTGTATAGGGGTTTTCTGAAAACGTTCTTCAGGGAGATGATAAAGATTATACTGTACTTCATTATCTGGATTCGGCTTCATAATTTTCTAATTTCTGCTGATTCTTCTGACAGGTTCGCTTGATGTAAACAATAATAGAAAGTAAAGCCTTGTTTTGTTGTCTCACTTTAATCTGATCCATTGTTTTAACTGGATGACGACAACCCTCCATGCCCTTATAAATGCCAGTGTACTCTTTTTTTTTCCAGTAATATTCTTCTTGTATCAGTTTGCTGCATATCATTCCTTAGTCTCCAAAACTAGAATTTCGATGATGAGTCATATCTGCAAACAAGTATTTTTGGTCCTTGTTATCTCTAATCTGTGAAACTGGGAGATTTCTAATCTATGAAACTGGGCGATACACTAATGGGACCTTGTACGTAGTCATTAAGAAAAAGAAAAGGGAGATGCCAAATTTTGAATACTTGGGACAGCAATCACAATATGGAGATAGTTCTTTTGCAGGTATTGATTTTTTGTTTTATCATGTAGGCTTGCAGGGAGGCTTTTGGGCCAAGGGATGAAAATGGGCAGTGGTGGGATGACAATTGCATTTTTATCCGATAGTAGTGGACCCTTCTTCCATGGAATCTTTATGGAGGATGTATTATTATGGCCGTAATCAAGACTCTTGGCACTCTGGAGTAAGCCCAGCTCTAATATCTTCTGGGCGAATTGGTCTTGCCATGAGTGAAGATGGAATAAATTGGTCTAGATATCCTGGTCCTCTTCCAGGGGAGCAATAATGGATCCAGTTGAGGCAAACCCTTTATGTTTTGATTGTGTGCATGTTGGTTGTAGTGATGTATTTCTTCATAATGGGGAGTGGTGGATGTTTTACTTTGGAGGATCTCTAGAAGAAACCATTTTTGGGTCTCAAATGCAGACAATGAGAGGCATTAGAATGCGCATAGGTCTAGCAAAATCCTCGGATGGTATTTCATTTGCACGAAATGAAGTTCCAGTTTTGGATGTGGGAGATGATGGTGAATGGGATGAAATTCTTGTAGCTTGGGCAAGAGCTATACCACCAAAATTGAAAGGAAGCAATAAATGGTTGATGACATACTGTTCTATAGAAAAAACATCATCTACCAGATGCTTCTCTATTGGTGCAGCGACTTCAGACAATGGAGAAGACATGGAAAAAGAGAGGAAAGGTTCTTGAAAGAGGGCTCCCGGTGCATGGGATGATGGAGGGGTAGGAAGGCACCATGTTCTCTGTGTTGATGGCCAGTATATTATGTTCTATGAAGGAGTTAATAGCCAAGGCATACATGCAATTGGGCTTGCTTTTTCAACTGATGGAAAAGAGTGGAGGAAAGATGTTCAGCCATGGAGCCAACCTGGAGGTCCGATATTTACAGCCACAGATGACAAAGACGCTTGGGATAGTGGAGGTATATCTTGTCCTCATGTAGTCAAATTCAAATCTGAACACTACAGGCTATATTACATAGGTACAAATTCTAGCAAGGAATTGAGTTGTATTGGTTTGGCTATAAGTGAAGGATTAGATTACAGGTCATGGAAACGCATTGATCCAAGCCTAGTTAATAAAAGAGGGTGCATGTCCTCGACTCTGTGAATTTGCTTTTTCTTTTGGTGTACATGTTTAATGCAATATCTGAAGGTTAGTATCTTCTCATCTTCGTAATAGCATAACTAAAGCGAGATAAGCAAAGAAACCAGTGTACAGCCGTTCTTATAGGTCGGTCAAACAACAAGCACCTTATGAGATTTGAACCTGGGTGGTTTGGAAAGTACTCAGCCCTCTTAACCAACTCACCTGCATCTCGTCAGCTACTGCTGGTTGGCATCAATGTTTTTGATTGAGGCATATATATGATATTTGCTGTTGGTCACTCTGTAAGATGACGGTTCCTTTTTTCCTACAAATGTGAAACCAATTCTCTAATTGGAGATTCCAATCAGATTCAGTCATTAATGTCTTTTCCGAATGATCTTAAAATATGGTAGCGTGCCATTTCCTTGTCTTTGGTTGATCTATGAACAACTGATATTTTATAAGTTTTTTTCTCTACTTTGCTAACCAAAACAGGTGTAGATATGTTTAATTAGAAACACAGCTGCCATTATCCTTCCGAACAAGGTGAGGCCAATCTTCATCCATGATGACCGTTTGGGAATTGAGAAAGTTTTGAGAGTCCAAGCTAATCACAAAATCACAATTCTCCATAAAGGTTATGTTCTCTTTGACAAAAAAGTATGTGGCAATTTAAGGGTTCTCTTCTTGTAATTCATTAATGAATTTTCCACGGAAGTCCAAAGTCAACTTCCCAACAACTTTGAGACTGAACTCATTACACGTGCCTTGTGGGTGCCATTCATACAGGTAACCTCCTTGTCCTTTATTAACTTAAAATGTAACATTTCTTATGTTCTAGAGGAATTAAGAGAATATCTCCTTGTGAGGCTCGTGAACAAAATGAAACAACTATCACAAAATCTTTAATTGGCAAATACAAGTTTTATCTATTGAAGTGTAAGGGAGATAGAATTTCTTTGGCTATTTGACCACTCTTTCTTTTTTGCTCTTTGTTGGTATTTGTCACAACCTGGATTGAGCTTGTTTTTTATCTTATTTCTCTAGATTCTTCATGGGTTTTGATTCTGACTGAGGGCAATATAACCGAATGAATAGACCAAAGCTATAAGTCTAGAACATTGTTTACAGAAATGTAGGTTCTCCAGATCCTCTTGGATTAGTTGAATTCGGTTTGAATATTTAAGGCAACTTGTCCTTTGTTGTTGCAATATTCCTTCTATGTAGATTGGACTACTAAAAACTCTTGTTTCCTTTACTATTGTAAAATAGTTATTGTAATAGATTAAGAATTGATCTCGAACATTGGAAAGTACATTTTACATGGCTTCCTTTATTGTTTTAAAATTGTATGGATAAAGCTTCTTTGATTGTTTTTAAATTGTATGGATAAACGGATAAAGAGATACGCAGTGTGCATGTCAAAGTTAAAAATAGCAAGTGCCTATAATAGCTAGATCTTGTAGATTACAAATATATCAAACGGCTATGATGTAATGATTTTGTTTTTGTGCTTTCTTTTCTCAATAAAGCTTGTGCTTGTGATTTCTTCTTTGTTTTTTTGGTTCATTCTTATTTTTGTCAATAATTTTGAGTCTTCACACGTTAAAAGTGTGATGTTAAAGAGGCATCCAGTTCTCATGCCTCAACCCCTTGGGTAGAAGGCTCTCCCTTTATAACTTACGGTGATCGCCATTTACAAGCAATGTTCGATTAAGGTATTTGTACCATTTTAGTGAGTAGCTGCTTTCCTTGCTATGAATGTATTTGATGTAGCTATTAAAACCGGTCAATTTCTGAAGAAATCTTGTCTCTTGTAAATAGGCATTGCATTTCTATGCTATTTTTTCGTATGTTGTTTCATTATCAAAGGCATTGGTGGAAATCTTAATTTTTGGGAACTCGAAGATGCAAATAGTTCTGAATGAGCCGTGAAGTAATCAAGCTTATTATAGGATCTACAAGGTCAAAGTCATTAATTAAAGAAGTTGACAATACACCAAGGCATATATATGTGTCAGTGATTAAAATGGCTTTATCAACCATGAAATGTTGTGACTATGTCATGGCCCTTTTAAATGTTACAAGTTATTCAAAAATCCTCTGCTATTTTTGAACTTTGTTTTTGGAAAAAACAAATGTATGCATGGATCTATGAAACTAAATAAGGCAGGCAATGTGAGACTTCATTTTATCAATATGTTTTGGGCATTGGTTGATTAAAATGGCATTGTTAACTATGCAATGTTGTGACTATGTCATGTGGCCCTTTTAAATGTTACAAGTTATTCAAAAATCCTCTACTATTTTTGAAGTTGTTTTTGGAAAAAATAAATGTATGCATGGATCTATGAAACTAAATAAGGCAAGCAATGTGGGACTTTATTTCATCAATATGTTTTGGACATTGGTTGATTAAAAGCGACATTATTAACTATGCAATGTTGTGACTATGTGATGGCCCTTTTAAATGATACAAGTTATTCAAAAATAAATAAACTTTTTTGAAGTTATTTTAATACTCTTTCCATGAACATGATGGTTGTGGGTTTCTTTTACGAGAATAGATATGTGACAAAGATATTGGATAAAAACTACAAAGAGATAATTATAACAATAATGCAACAAGATAATTATAACAAAAACCAATGCTTCAAGTTTATATTTACACAAGAAGATTACATCATGTCCAAACGTACCGATTATCGAGGTTTTGGTAATCCCAAAGATATTTCTCAAAAATCTTAGCACCGTTTGGAGAAAGTTTAATGCATATTACAATTGTAAAAATACAAAGTGCTTATAGATGACTTTTTAGAGAAAATAAGTTCAATGATGTGGGGAACTACGTAATTGCTAACACATTTAACATACAATCTAAATCATCAGACAACTACTTGATAGATGAGTTGTGGCCTATGTTGCAACTATTGAAGGATGTGGAAGATGTATGTGATGTCATTAAATCAAAAACCTAATTATAATTATGTAATTTGTCCCTAAATTTATTTGAGAACACCTTTTTGTAATTCCTTTTTTAATTTAGAAGTATATCTTTGGGAATGGTTTTACATTAAACTATGTTACTAAACTATGGTAGTACAATTTTATAACCATGTTATGAGAATATCTTAAAATGTTCATGCATAATTTGGGAGTCTTTTTTTAGCGATTTCTTGTGTGTGACTATCTTTAGTAATGTTATAATATGATAAAGGCTTTAAACGTATTTCTATCAATAGATATGTTGCTATATATAAAAAAGTTAAATAATATTTTTATTTATGGTGAATTTGATAGAACTCTAATGAGAAACCAATACAAGCCGCAAACTAACCAAGATCATTCACTAAATGACCTTTATAGCTCTGCTTAGAGGATCTTGATTTATAGCTTTAAATGGCTCAAACATGCAAGAAACTTATCTTTTTAAGCATTAACTTACCTCCACAATCAATGTACCCTATCTTATACTCTTACTTAATGCTAGATCCACCTCCAAAAGGGTTACAAGATAATTTTACAAACTTCTTTGCTTTCACTCAAACTATCCTCACAAGCTCCTTAACTAGGCTAGGAAACTCCAAGCAAAAGTTGTCTTTAATGGACTTGACTATCATACACCATCATTTGCACACTATTACCAAGATCAATTTGATGAGATCATAGTGTTCACAATAGTCAAAACCAAGAAAAACTTCAAATGTCTCATCCTTCGACAAAGCGCCTCATTTAACCCTTACAAACAAGGTCTATGGTGATTTCATGATTGGGTTAAATGACACATACCCATAACAAAACAAAAACACTTTTAAGTGCTCTTTTAGCTCCCTATAGTCTATGAGAAATTTCTTGATCTAAAACCTAAGACATCACCTCCTTTCACTATCATCTCTTTCTTTCTAACTTCTCTTTCTAGTAGCCTTGCAACCATCCACCTTCAAATATAAAATTTGTTCTAGTATAATTTAAACCAAACAAATGGCATTCTTTGACACCCATTAACGTGTTACATCTATTTTAAAAGTTTCATAATCAAGTGTTAAGCCTAAAGCTCTTTTCTCGCAACTTTATCCTTCTAATTAGCCCTTATAGAATGTCACAAGCTGTGAACCCAAACTCTCAAAGAATTCTCAAAACTTACCCATATAAAAACTCAAATTCCTCCAAAAAAATTTAGAAGGCCCTGTCATAATGTTTTCTACCAACTTTCATATTAAAATTCATTGTTTAAAGGCTTTAAATTGAGTTTTGAGTCAAACCCTAGATGGGGTCTACGGTGAAGCCCGAGAGGAGGGGAAAATACTATAAAAGCATCAATCCTCAATATCAAGGTCTAAAATTTCTTAAGAAGGTCTATGATATATCTCTCCTCAATCCCGGTCTAGAAATGTGTGAAGTTGTATGATCTAAGACCTCAAATAGACAAATTTATCTTACAAAAATCAGGGTTTTGTTTACACAATCAGGTATGTAGAGGTTTTAGATCACAACAACCACTTTTTCCTTTTTAATGTTTGTAAATTCTTCTACAAGTTGGGGCTCCTTTCTCACTAATTGCTTAAGCAATCGGTATATTAAGAAACCATATAAACCTCACATACTCTATCACTATTGACTTCCTAACAAGGAACAAAGTCTTCAAGTTGTCAAAGAAACCCAATCATCAACACAAAGTTGCTTCTTTGCATAAACCTCAACACCTTTATCGGAAAGAACTCTTGTCCCCACTAAATATAACATCACTAAAATGACTTCCTATCAAAAGAGTCAAACCCAAAATATATGAATTTTTGTAAGAACAAAGTCATTTGAGTTTAGCATCATCTTACCAATATCACCCTCCACAGAGTTCTTTAACCTTGAAATATACATTAAATGTTCCACACAAATTTAAACAATTACAAGGAGTCAAAAATTCAATCTTGCACTCAAATACTTGGAGATTCCTATTCAAAACCATCATTCTTGAGTGACTTTACTAAAATTATAGTTGTTTTTTCCACAAGACATGATGTTCTTCATATCTCCCCTATTTCCTTTGTTTTCCTCGTGATAATACCTCAATCACCCTTTCCCGAGGCATTGCTTGACTCATTTACAAAACATTACAAAACCCTAACTAACTTTCCACGACTCAAGATGCTCATACTTAGCAAAATAGGCATATTTACATCATCTTAAACATTTATTGACTCACTTCATCCATAGGACTTACTTTCAACATACCTAGACTACTAACATATCCCCTTTCGTCACTTATACCCCTTACACACATTTAGCAAGCCAAAATGGCTTTATTCCCATTTGGAAATTCAAATTCCTTTTTGGAGGGAAAATAGAAAACTGAGTACAATTCAAATTTTATAGTCTTTCCAAGTCTTCTAACCTCATCCACTGACCTCTCCTAACCTTCCAAGCTTGTCCATGATGAAAATTGGTTAAATAGATGTACCCTTAGTTATGCTCTTGCATCATTCTTCTAAGGCGGAGAAAAGAAACTATTAGAGCTCAAAATTGCACCCTGCCCCAAGTCATAGACAACTCAAGGATTTTGAGGCAACATGAGACTGTCTCCAAGTTATGGGACCTTGTTGCTTGAGAGCAGGACATCGGAGAAGACCGGTTCCTCTACCTATTCCTAATGCTAAAACTACTCCTAATGTAGAAAGCAAATCCTAAGCTAAACATGCCAAGGACCGGGGATAGAAGAAGATGCGAGAAAAGCTTATCAAAGCGCAAAATATCGACTAGTGAGGATGCACCATGTTGCTTCGCATGTCAAACTTCTTTAGCTTTTCTCCGACAACTACGAAATGTGAGCCAATAGAAAAGCTTCAAGCATTTTGGGGTTGTCACGACTTGTGAAATGAAAACTAATGAAATGGTTCCACGTGGCTTTGTCATCGGACTTGTTAGAATGAGAAATGCGAGCTAGTGAGATAGCTCCATGTGGCCCTTCGCATCACAACTTTTAAGTCCGGTGGCCTTTGAAATTTTTTTGGCTCAAAATAATTGCCACCATGTCCCTTTGACTTTGTCTAACCTTCCTAAACCCAACGAAATATAAACTTGGGTTGAGTTATGGGACTTTGAAGTCCGTCAGGGGCCATTGCCTTAATGAGATCCAAAATGGTGCCACGTGGACCCGTTGACCAACTAACTTAGTTTTCGATCTTTAATCGCTTGTCATTACCTTCACTCGACACGTATTGGTCTCCGATTAGTTGCGGATTTTCTTTGTTTCTCACGGGATTAATTAAGACCGACGTTCCTTTGCCTCACGACTTTGAAATATATAACCCACAAATGATTTGATCCTTAAAGTTCTACGCATTTTCAAGTGCCAAGCCCCAGAGCATTTGGGGAAGGGAATTTGTGAGTCGTTTGAACATACTAGACCCGTAAAATGGCTAATTCCATTTTAGTTGTCCAATTTTACAAGGGTGCAAAATTGGATAACAATTTTTGCAACTTTCAGAGTAATCTGCCCGCTATATTAAATGATCAAGAGCTGAAGCATCCATGGGCATGAAGTCAAGCCCAAAACTCTTGAAAAGCTGACTTTTCTTTGAAATTCTTACCCCGAGCCATTCTGAAGCACGAATGGACTTAGAATGAAGTGCAACTACTGGACTCGACCAATAGAGCTCTAAATGAAACTTTGAATATGCTCTCCGCCATTTGATTTTGCCATGCATACTCTTTGCTTTGCCCTATCTAGAGTTGCCTTGAAGCCCGAATTGACCATCTCACTTTAAAATTCCTTGAATCGAGTCTTATGAGAGTGAAAAATTGTTCAAAACCCAAGACTTTGCCCTACTTCTTCTTCAAATGATCTTTGGGGCTAAATGAATGAGCATTTAAAACTACCCCATATCTGATTTGGCCGAGGAAGACTACGAACTAAACTTAAGCTGTGAAAAATTCAACCAAGCACACAAAACTATGTACAAAACATGAAAAAACATACATGCTCCAAGTGGAAACATGTAGAGTGTTCACAAGCACTTGTTTTACTGAAAGCTAAACCTACCTACTCTATACTAACCAAGACAAAGAGTAGCTAAACAAATCCTACAATAGGCAGGGAGAAATAGCTTCCCTTTCTTACAAATTATGGCCATGTAATTAATTTATAGTAGACATGGCCATAAACATGAGTGAAAAACTTAATTGAAACTAGTTTTCCACCCTTTCAAAGTATCAACAACAAAGAAAGAAAATACCTCTTCAAGTTGCTTTGTATTTGGTTCTTGGAGGATTTAATGTTGACCTTTGGTTCTTTAAAGCCTTTCCTCATGCTCTGAATTGAGTATGACTAGTTGTAAATCTGATTTTGGCTCCAAACTAGCCAAATACCTGATTGGGCAAGAGACCTTTAAAACCAATGGGCTGATCCTTGTGATTTTCCCATTATTTTGAAGCTAAACTCCATGAATGGAGTCATCTTGCATATTTTCCTTAGGATGGTTGTTTGGCGAGGATTGGACTATGTTTTTCCTCTGTAAACAACTTCGTTTCCTCCATGATGATTGATTTAGCAATGGTATCATCTTCTTTTCTCTCCTCCTCAAACACAAAGTTTGAGAGATCAAACTCATCCACAAAATCAGATCCTTGCAAGGATGAAGTGGAAGAAGGATATGAAATTTTATCAAAACAAGAAAGCAAAAGCTTCCTCGTGACAACTTCTTCATCCACAACCTCGGATCTTATTTTCCCCCTTCTTGGCATAAAGCTCCTCATGAGTGATTGTAACATCTGAAGATAGGCTTTTGGATCAATGCAATCTTTCAAAACTTCCTTCTCATTTGGAAGCTTCTCTCCCTCTACTTTCATCTTTTCTTGTTCAACCTCCTTGACTTCAAAATTTTCAATCAAAATAGGAGGAATTGCAACGATGGACTAGGTTACTTCTTCATCCATTATGCTCTTAGATTCAGTCCATTCTTCAACAATTATTTCTTGGATTTCAAGAATGGGACTTACCTCTAGCTGATTTTGAAGAACTTGGAGAAGGTTGACTGTTAGGTTCTTGGTGATGAACCTTTTTGGCTTCAAATTCATGGCTCCAATATTTGAAACTCTAAATTTGATATGCTCTTTTGGCTCTTTCTCAACTTGCCCCTCCAGATTTGCATGTGCATCTTGTTGTCCAAGAAGAATGAATCTCAACCCTCTTTGTCATGAAAGATTCAAAATCTTGTTTAGTGAGGAATGGATCCTTAGGTAAGCAAGAACTTGGGCCCTTAGTCTATTGGTTAAGCTCCATTACTTCATTATTTTCAACTGATTTCTCATGAAGTTCAGGCACATGTAGATCTGATTTGATGAAATGGGGAAAGGATTTTTCCCTTGGCTGATTTTGCAAAGGTTTAAATGGTGGAGGAGGTGGAATAATTTCTTGTGAAGGAGATGGAGGTTTGGAAGAAAAGAGGGTAGAAAAATGAAGATGGGGGAGGAAGGGAAGAAGATGGAGAAGGGGAATCCTCAATGGGAGTAGGCAGTAGACAAAAACTAGGAACATGGAAAATAGGATGAGATGGTATAGGTTGGGGAGGAGGAATGGGAGAGCTATAAGATGGTAGTGTAGGGTTCCCACATTGATAGGGTTATATAGCACTAGATTTGTGAGCCTCCATTTCTTCAGCCCACTTTGCAATTTGAGGCATGATTTCAACCATAAACACCAACTTTTGTTGAAGGCTAAACTAGTCTTGTATAGGCTTTTCCATGGGTAGGGCTTCCTAAAACCAATCATGGATGCCTTCACTATACATGTAATTCTAGTCTGCACCATGCTCATCTCAATTTCTTGAATTTTTCCTCGCAAATCAGCATCTATCATAGAGTTGCCACCATCGTATAATTGTATTCTCCTCTTGTATATATTGTTTGCTTTATCTTGAATAAAATAACATCTTATCTTTAGTGTTATCATAGGTATTAGAGTGTTAACAAAGGGATGTGTGGAAGTTCAGCGTGGCCGTTTTACAATTGGCGTTAGAAGAGACTCTTTGTCGTGGAAAGTAGCAGCAAAGTCTGGAGGTGTCTCGAATGGTATCCTTGGCATCATGTGTGGGAATGGGCCTATGCTATAATATCTCGCACGTAAAGTGCTAAAGCTTGGCATTTTTATAAGTCGATAGAGACTGTTTTATTTATCTTGTGTGGAGAAGCCTTAGCAGCCTACATGGAAGAAGCGTGGAGGATTTTCTTAGCACAAAAGCGTATTGTTTCAAGATTATTTATTGTTTGACGTTTTTCAAAGATTGGCGCTGACAAACGTGGAGTGGCGGTTTGGAGGTTTTGGCATCTTCTTGTTATTTTGACGTCTTTTGTTGTCTTTGCCGCTAAGCGTGGAAAGTTCTCTTGAAAACATGGGTGTTTTTTCAAAGGTGAACCAATCCAAGTATAGAGTCTAGACATGTGTAGAATTATTTTATGATTTCCTTGTTTTTGCATTTGCAAACATTCCATAGACCTCGCAAAAAGGAAAACGTGGAATGCGAGAAATTTGTGCGGACAGTGGAAGGTGGTGAATTATAAGATATTGGTGACTATGTGGCATATAACTTGGCCCTATCTACATAAATTTGGCATCATGTCGGCCCCCAAATTTATGTTGTCATATGAACAACTTTCCTAAGGGTCAAATTATGTTTCCTAGAAGATGAATATGTGCACCATTCTCTAGTTCGAGGAGCTCTGGGTAATTGTCTTTGGAAAAGTAGTGCATCCCTCAGTGTGCAGATGATCGACAAAGTATGATAAGGCTAATGAAAAAGCATTGATGTTGATCACACTGACATCTCGGAAAAGGTTCAACCACACATGGGGGATGCGATGACATCAATGGTGACCTGAGATGATATCTCCACTATCTGCGAGGCTAAGAACCCGACGAAGATCCTCCATCTTGAGTCAAAGCTTCATACACTTAGTATGAAATATAACAAAAAGTAGAGGAATTCATACATCGTGTGGAAGAACTACGAGTAGAGCTTATAGATCTTTGGGAGAGAAGGTGGAAAACCTTATTTTAGCCCATATTACATTGCGATATCTTCATTCCTGAGTTAGGACATTTTGTCACAAAGTTGAATATCAAAAACAAGTGTGACATTTGATGCATTGGTAAATTTTCTCCAACAAGAAGAAGGCATCCAAACAAAGTGCACATGGAGTTTGAAGACAAGGCATTGATATCGAGACAATAGAAGAGTCGAAGCCTTGCAAGGGACAACAAGAGAAATAGTCTTAGAAGTAACTCCTGAAGCAAGCGTTATCCAATTTTACACCCCTTGCAAATTGGCTAACTTTATAAATCTGGACTTGGGAAATTTCATGGGACCTTGATGAAGAAATTGGAGAAAACATGCACTTTTCATGTATGGGGAACTCATAGTTTTCTTGAGGCACATGCTTTCATTTTGGAACATTTCTCTCCTTCTCTCCAAGCTTTAAAAAAACCCAAAAACTTAGAAAAATTTGAAAATTTTGAGAATTTGGGTCATTTCAAGTGTATTGCGGGTGGAAGTGTGTCACAAGAACAAACGATCAAATGGAACGAGTTCCCCAGGGAACCAACGTTCCTTGCACCTTGGTTTGGCCTAAAAGGTGAAGGTTTTAGTTCAATGCGGGTGAGGTAGAGGAAAATAGAATATGAGAAACTAGTTCCTCACGGGTATGTGTTCCCCATAAAGGCCTTTCGACCACTAAACAAATGCGATAGGGGAGTTAAATAGAGTTGAGAGTGTTGTGGGCATGTATGTTGCGGATAGAACCTAGTGTGAATGAACTAGGGTGAAATGGGACGGTTCCTTGCGAGAAGCCTGTAATGGAGGTCAAGCCGAAAACAAAAGGTAGATTGTAGTGTGTGGAGGATGGGGATCAGATGAACTAAGTCTGGGGGGAAAATTTTCCACGTGAATGTGAGTTCCCACACAAGCACCCATGTTGATCAACAAACAAATGAAAGAATATTGCGAGATAATGCGGGCCTAGAAGGAACATCAAGCACAAGTTCCCTCAGTTCTCTAAAAACCTGATTCATTCATGTTGTCACCTCCCCAAGTGCTGTGAGTTTTCCTCTCCAAAATTTCAAAAAAAATCAGGTTAGGTGACTACCAAATACCCCTGTGAAGGTCTCCTAAGAAAGATCTAGTTCTAAACACTTAGTCATTTTTCAAATTTTTGAGTTTTGAGGTTTTTTCAATGTTTTGCAAGCCTTTTTTGGCTTTTTCTGTTCCTCATGTCTGAAGTTCCTCTGGACCATCTGTTCCCCGATCTTCGGCTTTTTTCGATTGGTCTTTCTTTTCCTTTATTACCTGGTCTTTTGGATTTTTTAGAGAAATGGTGTCCTAATGTCCCAAGGGTGGTCTTGTGTGTAAAATTTCTAACTTTGTTGATTTTCACTTGTTGTGGGTTTTTCGATTTTCGTGTCCCATGTGTCCTGAGTGCCGCTTGACCACCATTTCCCCACTAGTTCTTTTTTCCGATTCCCACTCAATGTGGCTATTTGGCTATATGCATCCCATTGTCCCAATGTCCCTTGGGACAGTTGTGTAGGTTTTTTCCACTTTTACCACAAATCATCTTTTTCAGCTTTGTGCATCCCAGCTGTCCTGGTGTCCCTTGGGATAGTTGTGCTCTTTTGATCCACCTTACTCGATTCTCATTATTTTAACATTGGCATAAAGCATTAAATATCTCATTTATTTCCCCGCCAACCTATTGAGTTTAAATGCATATAAATACTCGGGTAATTGATCATTTTCACCACCTCACTTGCATTTTCCATTTGACATTCGAGCTTCCCTCCTCTACACTATTCATAGTCATGGTCAAGTCATGTTCCATTGATTTCAATTTTGTAGGTGCAAAGAGAAGTCATGAAATCGAGGTGTTGATCAAGGAACTAAGGAAATTTCTCACAAGTAATCTTTTGCTCCTGCCATAAAATGAAGATCATCTTTAAAGGTCACGAACACTGTCTTCCTTAGAGATGGTTGTACCAAACATTGGTGATAGTGAAGCTCAACACCTAGACTTGGATGATTTTTGGGCTCAAATCAATTTTCAAAACCCTACTCCTATGGTTCAATTGATCAAAGACAATGGGATCGCAAAGGCAAGGGGGATTTCCCATTTCAAGACAATGTGCCAACGTGTTGATATTAACTTATAGTTCCAATTTTGACTCGATAAACAAAGAAATTGTCGATCCTCAAGGTTAGGTGGTGGCTGGCTTGATGAGGATTGTATTCATAATAGCTCTTAGGATTCCCATGGTTGAAAATTCAAATACTCTTACTAAGGACTAGGCGCAAGCCCTTTTTCGATCAAGACAATGAAAAATACAAAAGCAAAGTTGTCAAGTCTTGGTTCAAGAACCCTAAAAAGGAGCCTCAAGGCTGCCCAAGACAATGTTCAGAGTTGATTTCCATGAAGAATTTTTGGACGTCATCACTTTGCTTGCTAGATAATGGGAATCCCTCACCAATGAGTTTCACTATTGGATGTGCCCCTACATCAATATCATATGTGAGGGTAAGAAAAACTTGAACTAGGTAGGAATCATTTGTGATATCTTGAATTGAGCAATTGGCAAATGTTCAGAGAACTCAAACCTTCCACATGACCTCCTATTTGATGTACTCCATTGCACTTATAGAGAGTGGTTAGGTTTTTCCCCTGTGGATGATAAGAAAGATGCTCCTATTTATATGTATCATCATAGCTTAACCTCGAAGGTCAAGAATCATCATTTTAGGAGAGTGAATGATGCATTCACTATGTACATTCAAAAATTGTTGAAGGGGATATTGCTATAATATTTTCTGATGAGGCAAAACAATTGATCAATGTCTATGGTAGTTTTTTCACCCAATTCACAAATTTTTCATATATAAGGATGGCTAGATTTGAGGGAAACCCCTGAAACTTCCCATGTACTACAGTGATATAATGGCTTTGGTGGAGGTCTACAGAAAATCAGATAAATTCATAGGACTTGTAGGGAAAAGAATATTGCAGGTATTTAGTTCCCAATCACTTTGGTAATTACACTTGCAGGACTGCCCTAGATGCTCATAATGTTGACAGGACAATTGCTCCTCTCACTCTCCACTATTATAAACCCATATCTTGCTTTGACATTAAGGAGTTCATTTCCTCCAATTTCAAAATGGGTTATCAGCATCTCCCGATATCAAGACTACCGGGCATACTGTGTTGATGATTATGAATCCGGAGAAGGTACTACGGAAGATTATCTCTGTAACAAATCATAGAATTTGGTATATTTGATGTTTCTAAAGGATTGGAGGATGATGATGAGGAACTACAGTCTCTTGAGTATGAAAAAAGGACAATCAAGCACACTCCTATTGAAACCATTGATTGGTTTTTCAAAGAAAGAGATGATTTGAAGGAGCTCAACAATCCTGTCCTAGTAAGAACTAGACTTTGGCTTGATAGAAAATGAAGATGTTAAGGCAAAGAAATCCAAGTCTACTTCCAAAGATACTCCTACTCCATAAAAATAAATACTTGTGTTAGCTCCTGAGGTACTTGAACAATCTATTCCTTCTCCTCCTAAATCATCAACTCTGGTATACACCAAAAAAGGGAAAGCCAAAAAGGATGATAAGGCAGTTGATGTAATTCAAGAAAGTGAGCCCTCCTCCAAGCAAGCTGAAATAAAGGAAACAATTGTGGACTTGGATGATGATGATGACAGTCAAGGAAAAGAGCAAGAGAAACCTGAGGAAAATACACTGAAAGAAAGAAGTGTGAAGAAATATAGTCAGAGAAAATGGTTTCAAAATCTGTAGAAATATCTACTAAGGAAGCTCTTGACACCACTCAAACTGATACCTCTGTGTTGGAAGTGGTTGTTGTGCAAACTCTGAGTGCCATGAGTGCATCTACACTTGGGCCATTGCTCCTTCTACTTCTAGTTCCTCATTTTCTTGGGTACAACCATTGCTAGAAAGTAAGAAAAGAAAGGCTACTTCAAGTATTGTTGCTCCTAAGTTTGATGCAGTGGTGCTCTTCTAGGTACTACTCCTCCTCCTACTAAAAAGGCCAAAGTCACATCAAGATTAGTTTCAGACTCCCAAGGCCAGCAATTCATGGAAATTACAAAACCCAAGTTGACAAAGATGAAAAAGACCTATCAATGGGTGACCTAGAGTTGACAAGAATCCCTCTTAGTGAATCAACACCTAAAAGTGAGGTGCATAATCTTAGGGAGACTGTATCTAAAGTGATTGAAAGAGTTGAAAAAGGGAAGCAAACACAAGAGTAGTTAGAAGAGCATAATCAAGATTTTATCAAGTTTCATCAAATCCTTATGGTGAAGAGATAAGGTACTTGATCCTACTCCCCTAGCTTCCATCCCACCTCCTGTTATCCTATCCAGTGATGAAGTCCAAGCCATCAAATACATTCATAAACATGCCACTTATGGGAAGGCAATGGAAGCTATGGTTGATGACTTGATAATCATAGGTATGAATTTCATTGAAGAAGCATTCAAGGCATATGAGAAAATTACTAAGATTCAATTGAAATTCACTACAACACTTAGTGGGATGGATAGGGAATTGAAATTATGGAGTGAGTGCATTCAAGATCTCAGAGTGATGAGTGAGACAGATATACAAATCCTTTTTGGAAAGTAAGGTTTTTGATGATGCAAAAATTGAATCTATCCAAACAATGGGTTTTTAGTATTGACTGGAAAATAAAGGTTCTAGAAGAGGCCATTGGAGAACTCAGAAATATGTTGCAAAAAGGAGAAGCTTTTAAAGCTTGTGTCATGTCTTCCTTCTTGGATATACATTTCCAAATATTCAAAGAGAATTCAAATGATAAATTCACTATTCAAGAGATCAAATCTCAATTCAAGGATTTTGTTAAAGAAAATTTGTTCAAGCAGACACCATATCCAAGGAGAAAATGAAAGAAATTTACACACTACAGGATACTATCACAGATGCCAACAAAGAGTTCTTGGAAAATGTAGAGTTGGGAAGGAAATGGAGAAGTGTTTGGGTAGTTGGACTCATGCCACGCTAATACAACAATTCCCCAAGGAATGGACATAGTTGAAGCATTGAAACGATTCAGAATCAAGTGCTAAAGAAAAAGGGACTACAAGTGCTTCTACTAGCATCTCGACTTCCTAGTTTATATTTTCCTTTCTTATTTTTGAAATATCTAATTAAGGTGGCTTTATCTCTTGAGTCATGTGTATTATGAAATTAAGAGATAAATTAAATTTTGTAATATTTAATTAGATATTGGCTTTTGAGATTAAAAGAAAGGAAACTGAAAAGGCTTTTGTAACCATTTCTCAAGGTTATTTAAAGAAATTTTCTTATCATTATAAAGGATCGAGATTTTGATATCTGGATGTAAAAAGAACATTGAACTATTCAATACATAAGAATTTTTCACCCTCTCTCATGCTTTGTCTCTTTCTGTTCCTTATTTGATTCATATGAAGCTATGTATTTAAACAAGAACTTTGTGTCTTTCAGTTGATAAGTGTATTTGGAACTTTGTGTCTAATACATGTGTGTCCTATGTTTTTATATGTGTAGTTTAAATCTTGTTATTTTATCAAGCATCAATAAGATATATTTCTGTTATCTATATGTCTAAAAGTGCTCTCCTCTCTTTTGAATATCAGTCCTGAATTTTCCTTTTTTTCTTATATTGAAACCTTTGATGAATGCATCTTAAAATATCAAAATCCTCACCAAAATATTGAACAAATGTTTATATTGTAAATAAAGTTTAGTTTTTTCTCTTTGTGTTCAATAAGGGAACCTCTCCCATAAAGAGGAGGGACTGTTGTCCCCTGACTATTGCTTGTTTTCAAAAGATCAAATTCTACAACCAACAATTTTTGGCACCCACCATGGGGCATTTTTGTGCATCCCACCAAAAAAACTTCAATCAAACCAGAAAGCATTAGCACCCTGGAAAAACAGAAGATATACATGAGGTCAAAGGGCACATGTGGTATTGAAGATCCATAGATTTTCAATTACTAGAACAACAAGGCTTTGGGTTAACCCCAAGAAGAGGAGGAGAACAAGATCCACAAGTACTCCCCTATCAAAAATAGAACTGCAAGGAACACAAACTTACAAACACAATCAATCCCTAGCATTCAAGCTTTGGTATTGGCTAGAGTCACAGTTCCTTTGCAAACTATTTTTCCAAGAATGGCAACACCTCTACCTTGGGGATAAAGGGTTGGACCTCTTGGCCCTTTCTCAAATTATTGCATGATCTCCCAAAAGGAAATAGGAAATTTTTTTCCTAAATTTAGAGGTGATGGAAAAGTGCACCCGGATGAACACACATTCTGCATTCATTGTGGCATGTGGGATACTTGGAGTGGAGCATGAAGATGTTTCCATTAGGATTTTTGTGGAGACATTACAAGATAATGTTGCCAATTGGTTCTATCATCTCCCTGCTGGAGCTATCATTGACTGGACCACCATGAGAACTCAATTTGAGGATCGATTCAAACCTGTTAAAGATGTACACACTCTCCTCACTTAGATTTCTCAAATAAAGAAAGAACCATATGAGCCTATGAGAGAGTTTGTTGCCAAGTTTAACAAATTGGTCAATAAGATTCCTAGTAGCTACTCGGCCTGTGGATCAAATTCAAAAATTTTTTCCTAAATGCACAATTACCAGAAGTAAGCTATGCATTGAGAAGGGATAACCTTGCTACTCTAGATGTTGATCAACGCTTAGCCATAAGTGTTGAGGATGATTTAATAATGTCTGGGAAATTAAAAAGGAACTTGTTAAATCTAAGGCCTCTCTTCAGGAAATAACTCTAGATCAGAATTAGTACAAAAATTGGAAAATGATCTCATAGCTATCAAAAATCAATTGGCCCATAATACTCCTTATAAGGATATTCCAAGAAGAAATTTTCAGCCTCAAAATCAGTTTCTACCTCCTCCAACCAAAGTTAGCAATTGAAGGGCCACCTCTCAAAGTTCCTGTCAATGCAACATGTGAAGTTTAGGAACCTAGAAGATGAAGAGGAAGTTGAAGGATATGAGGAACTTGAAGAGGATGTAGATGAAACACTAGAAGAAGCCAAGTGATTCTCAGGTTAACTTCCTCAACACTGAGGGAGTTGATGATGACACAGATGACTATGATGAAGTAGTGATAGATATGAATAGTGAGTCATATGTTTTCATGACCCAAGAGAAAATGAGTAAGAAAAAGGAAGTGGTCTAACCCACAAGAAGATCCAAGGAGGTCCCAAGTTACCATCCCATTTGTTGTGAAAAGAGGAGCTCTTATTCCTACCACTTCTACTCAAAAGGTAAGTAATGCTAATACTCCCTCTACTTTTTTCTTCCATGAATAAGGAAACCTCAAATGTCAAAGTTGATAGGCCTAAGTGTTCTTCCCCTTCTAGTCCAGACACCCCATCTATCTCAAGATCCTTTGACATAATTGACCACCTTAAGAAAACTAAAATTCAAATTTCAGAGGCTGAATTTTATCAGACCCATCCTGATGCCTTTTCTCAGGTTGTCAAATTTTCAAATCCAAATCCAATCCTACACCTACCACCTCTAAAGGCCTTTTACCTACTCCCACCTCTACACCTCAAAAAACCTAATGGCCACAACCCCTTCTATAACTGAGAAAATTGATCCTTTTATATCACTCTACTTATAATAGGTCATAGGCTCAGTAATTGTGTCATTGATTCTAGGGCATCAGACAATGTGATGCCTACTAAATTTTCTCATGCTTTAGGCTTGAATTTAACACGCACCTTTGGTTCTTGTTATTCCATGGAAAGTAAAGAGGTGTCATTGGTAGGAAGGATTAAAGATGCACAAGTGGATTTTGCTGCTTTCCCAAAAAAAGGGTTAAAGCTACCATCTTTTAGTAGTAGATATTCCCCCATCCTATGGTATGTTGTTAAGAAGGAAATTTTGTAAAGAAGTAGGTGGAGAAATTCAAATGGATTGGTCACATGCTCTCATTCCAGTTAATGGAAAGATGAAGAAGTTGTTACCTGAGAGGCAGACTGAGTATATTTGTAAAACCGATGATCCTAAAGCACAAATCCTCTATGAGGACATTGGTCATGGGAACTATATGATCATGTTAGAACAAGAAATGAGAATTTCCAAAGGTGTGATGGATGACCCTAATGGTGTTTGGATTCTTGAATTTGATGGTAGTTGTTCTTCAACTGGTTTTGGAGCAGGAGTGGTCATGTTTTCTCCGAAAAGAAATCTTATCCTTTCTCCTACAAGCTTCAATTTGAAAACATGAATAATATAGCAGAATATGAAGCTCTTCTTTTGGGACTATCAATGGCTAGGGAGATGGGGATTAATAATATTTGTGCATGAGGAGATGTAGAACTTATCGTTAAGCAAGTCAGAGATATTTTCCAAGTTAAGAACAAGAGGCTAAAACACTATAGGAATATGGTATGGGATTCTATTGAATTATTGGATGCCTTTTCCATAGAATTTGTTCCTAGGGAAAATAATACTAGAGAAGATGCTTTAGCCATCTCAGGATCCTTATTGATCCCTCATCCTGACTTTTCCCAAGAAAATTTCACAATGAAATGATACACAGGCCAAGTGTGTCTAGATAATGCCAACAATTGGCAAGTATTCAATGATGATCAACATTTCTTTCTTTTCTTGAGCTTCAGGATAATTTTAGTTAGCTATATTTTGAAGGAGTGAAGTTTGCTCCTCGTGAATCCATATCATCCACCATGACTGAAGAAGGAATTGAGGAAGAATCTGATAAGGATGGTTGTATTAATTTAAAAGGTAACAAGATACCCAGAGGATTAGTAATCCTGGAAGATTTGTTTGACAAGCATGATAGGTATATCAAGTCAAAGATATCACATGAGGTTCATCAGTCTGCAGAGTATGAAAATGTTAATATTGGAAGTAAAGAAGAACCCAAGCTTGTCAACATTGGAAAATGTTGCACAAAAGAAGAAAGAAATAAAATGATAAATTTACTAAAAATATATGTTGATGTGCTTTCCTATTCATATGATGATTTGAAATCCTTCAAACCAAGAGAAATGTAACATTATATTCCTCTAAAGCTAGGAATCAAGCCTTTTCGGCAGAAGCAAAGGCAATACAACCCCAAGATTTCAGATACCATTTATCAAGAGATTCAAAAACTCTTGAAGGAAAAGATAATCTTCCCAATTCATCACTCAACTTGGGTGGCCAATATTGTGCCAAGTAAGAAAAAGAATGGTGAGATCCAAATTTGTGTGGATTTTTGAAATCTGAATCAAGCCTCTCTCAAGGACAATTATCCACTTCCCATGATGGATCAGATTTATGCAAGCTATTACTGGATCTGAAATGTTATCTATGTTGGATGGATTTTCAAGGTACAATCAGATCGAGGTTGATGTCCCGATCAACACAAGATGGATTTCACAACCCCATGGGGAAATTTTTCTTATAAGAGGATGTCATTTGGTTTGATTAATGTTGGTGCCACTTTTCAATGGGAAATGGATTTGGATTTTGGGTATTTGAAGGAAAATGTATTGTTGTGTATCTGGATGATTTAACTGTCTTTTCAAAGAAGAGGGAAGATCATTTCCAACATCTTGAAACTGTCCTTCAAAAGTGCAAGGAACATGGGGTGTCTCTAAACCCAAAGAAGTCTATTTTTGGGGTCACTGAAGGAAAACATGCTTGGACATATTGTTTCCAAAGAAGGAACCAAGATAGATCTAGAGAGAGTGCAAGCTATCCAAGTGAATTCCTCTTCCCACAAGTAAAAAAGGTGTGCATTCTTTCTTTGGAAAGATAATTTTTTTAAGAGATTTATTCCTGATTTTACAGAGCTAACTATGAGTGTAGCCCAAATGATGAAAGGGAAACAATATTTTGGTTGGACACCAGAAGGGAAAGAATATTTTGAAAATATCAAAAAGGAAATTTCCAAACTCCCATTCTTGTTTGCCCTGATTTTGAGAAGGATTTATTGATCTATTGCTATGCAACTGAGAATACTTTGGCTATTATTCTAACACAGAAGAATCCTGAGGGTGTGAGCTACCCATTGCTTTCATGAGTTATGTTCTTAAAACTCATGAATTGAAATATACTCAGATTGAGAAACATGCTTTTTTTTTGTGGTTAAGGTAGTTAAGCAATTTCATTTCTATATCCTTAGTTCCCACTCTATTTTCTTTGTCCCGGATACAATTGTTAAGTCTATTCTCACACAACAAGAGTTTGGGACAAAAGAGGAAATTGGGTGGAAAAGGTACAAGAGTATGATTTGGACATCAGGCCAACTAAGCTAGTTGGGGAAAAGGGCTCTCTGTGAGTTGATCACTTTGCAGGTGTTGAAGATAACTCTCCCAAGAGGGCACAAATATTCCATTGTTTCTTTTTTAGTTCAATCGAGATGAATGGTATGTTGATATTGCCCATTTTCTTACTTATGGAGAATGCCCATCACATCTAAATGCTAAAGAAAAAGATCCATTAAGTTGAGGTCTACACAATATGTGCTTTGGGACAATTCCTTGTTCAAAAGAGGGATTGATGGAAGGTTTCTTAGATGTGTGGAAAAAGAACAAAAAAGAGGTTGCTTAGAGATTTTCATGATCAAGCTTGTGGAGGAATTTTCATCTCACTATGACTACTCATAAAATCCTTCATGTAGGTTACTACTAGCCTACCCTATTTTGAGATGCAACTAAATGGGTGAGTAAATGTGAAGCTTGCCAAAATTTTGTGGGAAGGCCTAAGTTAGCCACTCTGCCACTCAAACCAAGTGGTGATAGAAGAACCTTTTCAAAAATGGGGACTAGACTTTGTGGGTACTCTTAATCCTCATTCCAGTGCTAGACACACTCATGTATTAACTACCACTGATTATTTCACTAAATGGGTGGAAGCTATTCTAGTAAAAAGCACAACCTCTGAAGTGGTATGTAACTTCATCAAGGAAAACATTCTTATTAGATTTGGGGTACCAAGTAAAATTGTTACTGATAATGCCTCTAACTTCTCTTCTTATGAAATGATGGATTTTTTCTATGGGTATGGAATTTCTCTTGCACATTCTTCTAATACTACCCCCAAGGAAATGGACAAGCAGAATCAACAAACAAGAATTTGGTGACCATCATTAGAAATCTTGTCAATGAATCACAGAGAAATTGGCATAAGAAGTTGTATGATGCTCTTTGGGTAGATAGAATTACTCCCAAGAGGGAAATTGGAATGTCTCCTTTTTAGGTGGTGTATGGAACTGAAGCTCAGTTTCCAGTAACTATGGAACTGCCAGCCTTGCAGCTGATGAAAGCCATTGAAGATTCAAACTTCACTAGTGCTTTGGAGAAGAGAATCATGTACCTATAGAAGTTGGATGAGGATAGATTGCAAGTGGTGGATAGGATTTTACACACATCAAAAAGAGTAAAGTAATTGTTTGATAAAAAGGATAGACCTAGAGACTTCCAGGTTGGAGATATTGTTCTTACTGGGACAAGAGGTGGGAGCCTCGGGGAAGTCATGGAAAATTTGATTCTCTCTGGTTGGGCCCTTTCAAGATCAGACACTTTTCTGGAGAAAATTATTTCTACTTGGACTATATGGATGGAACCTCTCTTCCATTTGCCATATAGTGGGTAGTACTTGAAGTTGTTTCAGTCCTAGGTTGCTAGGTGGTCCTTTGTACAATCTTGTATAGTTTTTGTTTTTGGTCTTTGTCTAGTGTTGTGTGGGTGTCTCTTCTATTTTGGTTCATCCTTGACTCTATTTTTCCCAATGGATAAGGCACTGGTCTATTTTAGAAATCCTGAGATTCTAGAGTTCATACTATGTCTTGTTGTCTCGGTGCTCAATCCAAGCCATATCCCCTAAAAAGAGCCATTGTTGTCACCTCCCCAAGTGTTGTGAATTTTCCTCTCCAAATTTTAAATTTTTTGAAGTAGGTGACTATCAAAATACCCTTGTGAAGGTCTCCTAAGAAAGAGCTAGTTCTAAACAGTTAGTCATTTTTCAAAATTTTGAGTTTTGAGGCTTTTTTTCAAGTGTTTTGTGGGTTTTTGGATTTTTTCTATCCCTCATGTCCCAAGTTCCTCCAGTCGTCTATTCCCTAATTTTCCGATTTTGTTGATTGGTCTTGATTTTCCTTTGTTTTCATACTTTTGATTTTCAGAGAAATGGTGTCCCAATGTCCCAAGGGTGGTCTGTGTCAAATTTTTTCATGACTTTTCGATTTTCCCTGTGTTGTGGGTTTTGGCTTTTTTATGTCCGCGTGTCCCAAGTGCCACTTGACCACCATTTCCCCACAAGTCACACTTTAATTCCCACTCAATGTGGATATTTTTGCTCGCACGTGTCCCAATCTATCCCGATGTCCCTTGGGACAATTTGTGCAAGTTTTTTTCCTTTTTCCACAAATTCGTTTTTTTCAGCTTTACGCATCCCAATTGTCCCGATGTCCCTGGGAAAGTTGTGCACTTTTGATCCACCTTACCCGATTCTCATTGTTTTAATGTTGGCATAAGAGCATTAATTACCTCATTTATTTCACCCACCGACCTACTTGAGTTTAAATGCATATAAATACTCGGGTAATTGATCATTTTCACCACCTCACTTGCATTTGTATATTGATCATTTGAGTTTCCTCCTCTCGCACTATTCATAGCCATGTGGTCAAGTCTTGTTCCATTGTTTTCAAATTCTTCAAGTGTGCAAAGAGAAGTCGTGAAACATCGAGGTGTTGATCAAGGAACTAAGGATTTTCTCACAAGTAATCTTTTGCTCCTATCTAAAATGAAGATCAACTTTAAAGGTCATGAGCACCTGTCTTCCTTGGAGATGTTGTACCAAACATTGGTGATAGTGAAGCTCAACACCTGGACTTGGATGATTTTGGGCTTGAATCAATTTTCAAAACCCTACTCCTATGGCTCAGTTGATCAAAGATAGTGGGATCACAGAGGTAAGGGGGATTTCCCATTTCAGTTCAGTGTGTCGATACAATTATTAGCTTATAGTTCTAGTTTTGACTCAAAAAAAAGGAAATTGTTCAATCCTCAAGGTCAGGTGGTGGCTCGACTTGATGAGGATTGTATTCGTACTACTCTCTAGAATTCCATGGTTGAAAATTCAAATACTCTTACCATAAGGACCAGTGTAAGCCCTTTTTGATCAAGACAATGAAAAGTACAAAAGTAGAGTTACAAGTCTTGGTTCAAGAACCCTAAAAAAGGAGCCTCAAGGCTACCCAAGACAATGTTCAGAGTTGATTTCCATGAAGAATTGTTAGATGTCATCACTTTCTATCTGCTAGGATAATGGGAATGCCCTCCACCAATGAGTTTCACTATTGGATGTGCCCCTACATCAATATTATATGTGAGGGTAAGAAAAACTTGAACTTGGGAAGGAATCATTTGTGATAGCCTGACTGAGAAATTGGAAAATGTTTAGAGAACTCAAACCTTCTACATGACCTCCTATCTGATGTACTCCATTGCAGCTTATAGAGAGTGGTTGGGTTTCTCCCTTGTGGATGATAAGAAAGATGCTCTATTTATATGTATCATCCATAGTTAACCTTGAAGGTCAGTAATCATCATTTTAGGAGAGTGAATGATGCATTCACTATGTACATTATCAGATTGTTGGAAGGAGATATTGCTAAAATATTTTTTGATGAGGAAAAACAATTGATCAATGTCTATGGTAGCTTTTTCACCCAATTCAAGAAGTTTTCATATATAAGATTGGCTAGATTGGATTTGAGGGACAACCCCTAAAACTTCCCATGTACTACAGTGATAAATGGCTTTGGTGGAGATCTGTAGACAATTGGATAAATTACATAGGACCTGTAGGGACAAGAAGATTGTAGGTATTCAATTCCCAATCACATTGGGTAACTACACTTGTAGGACTACCCTAGATGCTCAGAATGTTGACAAGACAATTTCTCCTCTCACTCTCCACTATTATAAACCCAAGATCTTGCTTTGACATTAAGGAGTTCATTTCTTCCAATTTCAGAATGGGTTATCAACATCTTCCTGATATTGAAGACTACTGGGTAGATTTTGATGATGATTATGAATCTGGAGAAGGTACTATGGAAGATTATCTCTACAACAAATCATAGATTTTGGTATATTTGATGTTTCTGAAGGATTGGAGGATGATGATGAGGAACTATAGTCTCTTGAGTATGAAAGGTCAATCAAGCACACTCCTATTGAAACCATTGATTGGTTTGTCAAGGAAAGAGATGATTTGAAGGAGCTCAACAATCTTGTCCTAGTAAGAACTAGACTTTGCTTGATAGAAAATGAAGATGTTTAGGAAAGGAAATCCAGGTCTACTTCCAAATATACTCCTACTCCACAGAAATAAATACATGTGTTAGCTCCTGAGGTACTTGAACAATCTGTTCCTTCTCCTCTTGAATCATCAACTGGTATACACCAAAAAGGGGAAAGCCAAAAAGGATGATAAGGTAGTTGATGTAATTCAAGAAAGTGAGCCCTCCTCCAAGCAAGATGAAATAAAGGAAACAATTGTGGACTTGGATGATGATGATGAATTCAAGGAAAAGAGCAAGAGAAGCCTGAGGAAAATACACCTGAGAAAAGTGTGAAGGAAGATCAGTCAGAGAAAATGGTTTCAAAATCTATAGAGATATATCTTCCAAGGAAGCTCCTGACACCACTCAAACTGATACCTCTATGTGTTGGAAGTGGTTGTGCAACTCTGAGTGCCATGAGTGCATCTACACTTGGGCCTATTGCTCCTTCTACTTCTAGTTCTTCATTTACCTGGGTACAACCATTATTAGAAAGTAAGAAAAGAAAGGCTACTTCAAGTATTTTTCTCCCAAGTTTGATGTAATGGTATCTCTTCTAGGTACTACTCCTCCTCCAATAAAAAGGCCAAAGTCACATCAAGATTAGTTTCAAGACTCCAAGGCCAAAATTCATGGAAATTGCAAAACCCAAGTTTGAAAAGATGAAAAAGACCTATCAATGGGTGACCTGGAGTTGACAAGAATTCCTCTTGGTGAATCAACACCTGAAAGTGAGGTGCATAATCTGAGGAGATATGTATCTAAAGTGATTGAAAGAGTTGAAAAAGGGAAGCAAACACAAGAGCAGTTAGAAGAGCATAATCAAATTTTATCAAGTTTCATCAAATCCTTATTGGCAGAAGATAAGGTACTTGATCCTACTCCCCTAGCTTCCATCCCACCTCCTATCTATCATGTCCAATGATGAAGTCCAAGCCATCAAAGACATTCATAAACATGCCACTTATGGGAAGGAAATGGAAGCTATGGTTGATGACTTGATAATCACAGGTCTGAATTTCATTGAAGAAGCATTCAAGGCATATGAGAAAATTACTAAGATTCAATTGAAATTCACTACAACACTCAGTGGGATGGATAGGAATTGAAATTTGTGGAGTGAGTGCATTCAAGATCTTAGAGTGATGAGTGAGATAGATATACATATCCTTTTGGCAAGTAAGGTTTTTGATGATGCAAAATTGAATTTGTCCAAACAATGGGTTTTCAGTATTGATTGGAAAATAAAGGTTCTAGAAGAGGCCATTGGAGAACTCAGGAATATGTTGCAAAAAGAGAAGGATTTTAAAGCCTATGTGTCATGTCTTCCTTCTTGGATATACATTTCCAAATCTTCAAAGATAATTCAAATGATAAATTCACTATTCAAGAGATCAAATCAGTTCAAGGATTTTGTTAAAGAAAATTTGTTCAAGCAGACACCATATCAAGGAGAAAATGAAATAAATTTGCACACTACATGCTGCTATCACATATGCCAACAAAGATTTCTTGGAAAATGTAGAGTTGGGAAGGAAATGGAGAAGTGTTTGGGTAGTTGGACTCATGCCACTACTAATACAACAATTCCCGAGGAATGGACATAGCTGAAGCATTAAAGTGATTCAGAATCAAGTGCTAAAGATAAAGGGGACTACAAGTGTTTCTACTAGCATCTCGACTTCCTAGTTTATATTTCCTTTCTTATTTTGGAAATATCTAATTAAGGTGGCTTTATCTCTTTAGTCATGTGTTATGAAATTAAGAGATAAATTAAGTTTGTAATATTTAATTAGATATTAGCTTTTGAGATTAAAAGAAAGGAAACTGAAAAGGCTTTTTGTAACCATTTCTCGGGTTATTTAAAGAAATTTTCTTATCATTGTAAAGGATCAAGATTTTGATATCTGGATGTAAAAGAACATTGAACTATTCAATACAGAAGAAGTTTTCACCCTCTCTCATGCTTTATCTCTTTTTGTTCCTTATCTAATTCATATAAAGTTATGTGTATTCTAAGCAAGAACTTTGTGTCTTTTAGTTGATAAGTGTATTTGGAACTTTGTGTCTAATACATGCATGTCCTGTGTTTTTATATGCATAGTTTAAATCTTGTTATTTTATCAAGCATCAAGTAAGATATTTTTCTACTATCTATATGTCTAAAAGTGTCTCTCTATCTCTCAATTTATCGAATATCAGTCCCGACTTTTCCTCTTTTTTTTGTATTGAAAACCTTTGATGAATGCATCTAAAATATCAAAATCCTCACCAAAATATTGAACAAATGTTTATATTGTAAATAAGTAGTTTTTTTTTTCTTTTGTGTTCAATAAGGGAACCTCTCCCATAAAGAGGAGGGACTGTTATCCCCTAACTATTGCTTGTTTTCAAATTTGATTCCAACCGTAAAGCATTAGCACCATAAAAAACAAAAGATATACATGAGGTCAAAGGGCACGTGGTATCAAGATCCAAATTTTTATTTACTAGAACAAAAGGCTTCAGCTGATCCTGTGAGGAGGAGGAGAACAAGATCCACAAGTACTCCCCTGTTGATAGAATTACAAGGAACACAAACTTACAAACACAATCAAGTCCTAGCATTCAAGCTTTGATATTAGCTGGAGTCATAGTTCCTTTGCAAACTATTTTTCCAAGAATGACAACACCACTACCTTAGGGACAAAAGGTTGGACCTCTGGCCCTTGCTCAACCATTGCATGATCTCCCAAAAGGAAATAGGAAAAGTTTTCCTAAATTCAGAGGTGATGGAAAAGTGCATCCGGATGAACACATTGATGCATTCATTGTGGCATGCGGGATACTTGGAGTAGCGCATGAAGATGTTTCCGTTAGGATTTTTATGGAGACATTACAAGATAATGCTTCACTGGTTCTATCATCTCCCTACCAGCTATCACTGACTGGACCATCATGAGAAATCAGTTTGAGGATCGATTCAAACCTGTTGAAGATGTACATGCTCTTCTCGCTTTGAATTCTCAAAGAAAGAAAGAACCATATGAGCCTATGAGAGAGTTTGTTTCCAAGTTTAACGAATGGTAAATAAAATTCCAGTAGCTACTCAACTGTGGATCAAATTCAATTTTTTTCCTAAATACACAATTACCAGAAGTAAGCTATGCATTGAGAAGGGATAACCTTGCTACTCTTGATGTTGATCAACACTTATCCATAAGTGTTGAGGATGATTTAATAATGTCTAGAAAATTATAAAAGGAACCTACTAAATCTAAGGCCTCCTCTTTAGGAAATAACTTAGATCAGTTGGTACATAAATTAGCAAATGATCTTATAGCTATAAAAAAAAATTGCCCCAAAATAATACTTCTTTATCCAAGGAGGAATTTTTAGACTTGAAATCATCTACCTCTTACCCAACCAAAACTCGGACTTAAAGGGCCACCTCTCAAAGTTCCTATCAATGCAACATGTGAAGTTCAGGAACCAGAAGATGAAGAGGAAATTGAAGGATATGAGGAACTTGAAGAGGATGTAGATGAAACACTAGAAGAAGTCAAGAATTCTCGTGTTAACTTTCTTAGCACTAAGGGAGTTGATGATGACATAGATAACTATGATGAAGTAGTCATATATATGAATAGAGATTCATATGCTTTCATGATCCGAGAAAATGAGTAAGAAAAAGGAAGTGGTCCAACCCACAATAAGATCCAAGGATATCCTAATTACCATCCCATTTGTTGGGAAAAGAAGAGCTCGCATTCCTACCACTTCTACTCAAAAGGTAAGTAATGATAATACTCCCTCTACTTATTTGTCTTCACTTGTGAATAAGGAAACCTCGAATGTCAAAGCTGATAGGCCTAAATTTTCTTCCCCTTCTATTCCTTGACACCCCATCATCTCAGGATCCTTTGACATAATTGAGCACCTTAAAAAAACTAAAATTCAAATTTCGAAGAGGCTAAATTTTATCGACCCATCCCGATGCCTTTGCTCAGTTGTCAAAATTTTCATATCCAAATCCAATCCTACACCTACCACCTCTAAATTCCTTTTACCTACCCCAACTCTACACCTCAATAGAACCTAATGGCCACTACCCCTTCTCGTAACTTAGAAAATTGATCCTTTCTATATCACTCTTTTTATAGTGGGTCATAGGATTAATAATTATGTCATTGATTCGGGGCATCGAGATAATGTGATGCCTGCTAAATTTGCTCATGCTTTAGGCTTGAATTTAACACGCACCTTTGGTTCTTTCTACTCCATGTAAAGCAAAGAGGTGTCATTGGTAGGAAGGATTAAAGATGCTAGAAGTTACTTTTCACTTTGCTTTCCCGGATAAAAAGTTAAAGCTACTATCTTAGTAGTAGATATTCCCCATGATATGGTATGTTTCTAAGTAGGAACTTATGTAAATAAGTAGGTGGAGAAATTCAAATGGATTGGTCACATGCTCTCATTACAGTTAATGGAAAGATGAAGAAGTTGTTACTTGAGAGGCATACTCGAGTATATTGTGTAGAAAACTGATGATCCTAAAGCACAAATCCTCTATGAGGACATTGGTCATGGGAACTATATGATCATGTTAGAACAAGAAATGAGAGTTTCCAAAGGTGTGATGGATGACCCTAATGGTGTTTGGATTCTTGAATTTTACGGTAGTTGTTCTTCCATTGGTTACGGAGAAAAAATGCTCCCGTTTTCTCTTGAAAAGAAAACTTACCCTTTCTCCTATAACTTTGGAATTTCAATTTGAAAACACGAATAATACAATAGAATATGAAGCTCTTCTTTTGGGACTATCAATGGCCAGAGAGATGGGGATTAAGAATATTTGTGTTCAGGGAGATGTAGAACTTATTGTTAAGCAAGTTAGAGACATTTTCCAAGATAAGAACAAGAAGCTAAAACATTATAGGAATATGTTATGGGATTTTATTGAGTTATTGGATGGCTTTTCCATATAATGTTTTCATGGGAAAAGAATACCAGAGAAAATGCTTTAGCCTCTCAAGATCCTTGTCCCTCATCTTGAATTTTCCCAGAAAAGTTCACAATCAAAATGATACATAGGCCAAGTGTGCTAGATAATGCTAACAATTGGAAAGTATTCAATGATGATCAACATTTACTTTCTTTTCTTGAACTCTAGGATAATTTCAATCAGCTATATTTTGAAGGGAGTGAAATCTGCTCCTCATGAATCCAAATCATCCACCATGATGAAGAGGAAGTTAAGGAAGAATATGATAAGGATGGTTATATTAATTTAAAAGGTAATAAGATATCCAGAGGATTAGTAAGCTCCGAATATTTTTTTGACAAGCATGACATTGGTATATCAATTCAAAGATATCACATGAGGTTCATTAGTCTGTGGAGTATGAGAATATTAATATTGGAAGTAAAGAAGAACCCAAGCTTTCAAAGCATAGGAAAATGATGTACAAAATAAGAAAGAAACAAAATGATAAATTTGCTAAAAAGATATGTTGATGTACTTATATATTCATATAATGATTTGAAATCCTTCAAACCAAGAGAAATGTAGAATTATATTCCTTTGAAGTCGGAAATCAAGCATGTTGAGTAAAAGCAAAGGCAATATAACCCTAAGATTTCAGATACCATTTATCAAGAGATTCAAAACTCTTGAAGGAAAAGATAATCTTCCCAATTCATCACTCACTTGGGTGGCCAATATTGTGATAAGGAAAAAGAATGGTGAGATCCAGATTTGTGTAGATTTTTGAAATTTGAATCAAGCCTCCCTCAAGGATAGCTATCCACTTCATGTGATGGATCAGATTCTACAAGCCATTACCGGCTGAAATGTTATCTATGTTTGATGGATTTTAAGGTACAATCGAGATCAAGGTTGATGTCCCTGATCAACACAAGACGAATTTCACAACTCCATGGGGAAATTTTTCTTATAAGAGGATGTCATTGAAACTCGATTAATGTTGGTATCCATTAAAATCCTTAGCCCCTGGTCATATGGTATGGTAATATGAGGGCTTAAAGCTTGTGATTCCTACTAGTAGGTGCTTAACTCCAGCCCCCTTTCATTTTATTTGTGTGGTGAAGGAAAGAGTATTTTATTCTATTTTAGTGGCAACTAAAATAAATAGTAGAGCATAATATTGAAAATCTTGTAACTTTTGATCAGTAACTCGGTTTTGAGTGCTATTTTTTTGCAAAAGTGCTTGTTTTTCCGTGCTCTTTCCATTGGAAATATTTATTTTAAGAATTGCACTATAATTATAAAGTGCCATATTGTAACACACACTCATTATAAAGTGCCAAAATCTGGGGGCTTTTGTTCCATTGCATTGCTTGGGGTCTTGTTGCATTGCTTGGTTCTTGCATTTCTTTTGGTGATTTTTTGAGGATGGCATCTACTTATGCATTAGATCATGTTGATCCATTAACAACACATAATTACCACACATGGAAACCAAGAATGGAAACAATAATTAAGCGGAAAGGATTATGGGCTTTAAATTCTCTTTTTAAGAAAAACCAGTTTTCACTAGAGAATATAAGAAATTTTAGTACTAGTGCAAATTTGATGAGTGTATGGGTTTGATAGGAACTTATGTAAGTGATAGTCTTTTGTTTCATTTGGAAAAGTGTGACTCTCCTTTCAAAATATGGGAGAAATTGAAGGATTTATTTGTTAAGGTGGATCATATGAGAGCCATGCAACTTGACATTGAGATCACCTCTTCAACAATTATAGACTATCTTACCAAGTTCAAGCATTTGTTGACATAATTGAAGGGGAGTGGAAGAGATAAGAAAGATGAAGAGTGTGTTTACTTGATTCTATCCAAGTTGAGAGGACCATTCCAAATTTTTTCTTCTACCTTTTTCTCTAGCATGGAGGCCTTAGGTAACACATTCAAAATGCCTAACTTAGAAACATTTTGTGAAAGACTTACTAGGGAAGAGTCCAAATTGTCTCACCTTGAGTCTTCCACCTCTCAAAATGCATTAATTGCATCTAATCCCGAGGGCAAGGGAAAACCAAACAGTAAAACCAAATCCACACCTTCTCCATCTCAAAATGCTCCTAAACCCAAAGAAAACAACTCAAAACCTAAATCAAGAAAAGTCTAGTCGTTCATGCTCTTTTTGTGGGGGTAGTAATCATGAAGAACATAGGTGCTATAAGTGAGTGCAAGCCTTAGAGGATGCAATCAAGAAACAAAAAATTTATATCTCCACTCCACCTCCTTCTAATCAACATGGAAAAGCACTTGATGTTGTTGGAAGATCTCAGTCACCACTTGCAGGCAATTGGGTTATAGATTATGGTGCTTCTCATCACATGACTTCTTCTAAGGAGTCTTTTGTTTCTCTAGGTTTGAGTTCTACTTCCAAAATTGAGGTTGGAGATTCTTCCTTTCTTTCTGTTGAGGAAAAGGTGATAAACAACTTGATGGTGGAAATATCCAAGATGAACTATATGTTCCTAACATCACTATAAATTTTCTTTATGTATATCAAATTTGTCATTCTGGTCAAGGGAAAACAATGAATTTTACACCAAATGCATGAAGTAAGAACTTTGTTGGAGCCTTATTCACTTGTTGCTTAAGGGTATTGTTGATCATAGTTCTAGACTATATCACTTTGTGGTTTTGATGACACTTATTCTATAGGGACATGATTGGTTTCTGAAATATCCCTTGTTGGGATCTTACCACAAAAAGGACAAAACAAAAATTTGCAACAAATACTAAATCTGATTTTTGCAGATTTTTTATGTAGAAAAGTACAAGCTTAGGAGTTGACAAGTAAAATATGAATAACTCTCACAATATCCGTTTTTGAAATTTTAAATGGAGGTAGATAATAATATAAAGAACACAAGGGAAATATTTTTGGAATTTTTCAGTAATATAACTGCATTGATAATTTAAAATTACATCATGCCTAAAATATTTGGAAATCTTGTAAATTAATATCTTTCCGAATACAAGTGCAAAAATGATGAAACTTTGGAAATAACATATATAAATATAGAAGATGACTTTCCAACCTTCGAGATCTGAAAATTGGCCAATTATTGGAAACCCTAGAAATTAGGGCTGCAATCTCCCAAACAAGTCGCCCCCTATGGTAGATGGCCAAAACCCTCTTGAAATCCTCTATAGATGATGCCAACCCTTCCTCTATGGCTGCCGTAGGTCTGATCCGAAAACCAGCTGAAAATCTCCACAAAACTCACAAAACCCTCAAACCCTAATTCCTAAAATCCTGAAAATAACTCTGTAAAACAGCCCTGAAATCAGCTCCAAATGACAAGCTAGGGTAGATCTCTCACTACTGAAGAATGCCTGTAGTTAGGGATGGATCTCTCACCACCGAAGCTAGGGTTTCCGTGGGATCTTACTCCATAAGCTAGATAGTTTGAAAACAGTTGGTTGCACATGAAAAGAAATATAAGTGTATGCATGAATGAATATCCTTTCACCCCTCTTCTCCTTTTATAACCTTTTTCATGTCAAAGAAACCCTAAAACCCCCAAGGCGCACTTTCTCATAAAGAGGGCCCAATTAAAAATAACTTAAAGTTGCTTTTTCCCTTCCTAGGCGCCTTGGCCCATAAAGTGACCCCAATGAAGAAATATAACATTTAATGCCATACATATCCCCTCAAGTCGCCAAAAAGGTACTTTAAGTGGCCCCAATGAAGAAACATAACATTAAATGCTGAAAAGTGTCCACTTAAGTGATCCCAACGACAAAATAGAACACAAAGGGCCCATTAGACCCTCCCAACACCCAAAACATAACAAAAACATAGTAGGAAATTAGACAACCATCCCCAATAACCTCCAAAGTCGTTAGTCCCTTGGGAATGACTAGGGCTAAGACAAAAATAGGGCTGTTAGGCCAACCTTTGCTCGGAATTGGAGACATTACAATCATGCAGATTGAGAGAGAGTAAGGTTTGGCATGAAAGATTTGGACATCTCAATTACGAGATATTTGAAGGAGTTAAGCACTCATAGTATGGTAGATGGTCTTCCTAGAGTTTCTTATCTTGAGGAAGTTTGTCATGGTTGTGCATCAGGGAAACAACACCAAGATCCTTTTCCTAAGAATTTTTCTAAGAGAGATTCTTCACCACTTGAACTTGTGTATAGTGACTTGATGGTTTTTCCTACCCCATCTTTTAATGGAGCTAAGTATGCACTTACATTTATTGATAATTTATTGAGGCATACTTGGGTTTATTTTCTCAAGTACAAAAGTGATGTTTTTTCACACTTCAAAGTCTTCAAAGCTTTGGTCGAGAAACAATATTCTAGTAACATAAAGAACCTTCATGATGATGATGGGGGAGTACTTCAGCAATGAGTTTTCTAACTTTTTGGCAACTCAAGGCATTATTCACCAACATTATGCTCCTCATACTCCACAACAGAATGGCTTAGCAGAAAGGAAGAATAGAACTTTGAAGGAAATGGATAATTGTATGATGCATTCTAGAGATATACCTCCTATCTATTAGGCAAAAGTAGTTAATTGTGCTAACTATATTCAGAATCACACACCACACAGAGCACTTGAGCATTTGACTCAGAGGAAGCTTGGTCCAACACTAAGTCATATGTCTCATTTTTTTGAGTCTTTGGGAGCCATGCTTGGGCCTTTGTGCTAAAGAAGAAAAGGAAAGATTTGGATAAGAAGAGTAAACCCTTGATCTTTGTAGGGTATTATTAGGACATGAGAGCTTATCGTCTTTTAGATCCTGATACACATGATGTTCTTTTTCGAACACATGTTCAGTTTGATGAGCGTTTCACTCCTCATGATTCTTCATCTTCTTCCATTCCTTCTTCTTCTTCATCTCATCTTGAGGATCTTTTCTTTGAGGAGATTAATGAGGAGGTTATAGATGCCATTGAGGATCCTATTCCCACTGATGTTTTCACTATACCTAAGTGGGCTCGCATTTACTGAGGTTTATAAGGAAACACCTTTCATAGAGGATCTTCCACCCACTAGGCATCATCACACACATTCTATAGGTTTTGGAATTTTGTGTCAGGTAATTTCTGAGGATCCACATTCTTTTTCAAAGGCTCATGGGATATAGGAGTGGGATGATGTGATGGCGCTGAGTATTCTTCTTTGATGAAGAATCATACTTGGGATTTGGTATCTCTTCCTAAAGGAAGAAAGATGGTTAGATGTAAGTGGGTATACCGAACCAAATGCACAGTTGATGGGTCCATTGACAATTATAAGGCTCGTCTTGTTGCAAATAATTTTTCACAAGTTGAAGGTATTGATTACTCGATACTTTTGCACCCGTTGCCAATATGGATTTTATACACCTTGTACTTTGCTATTGCTGCATCACGGGGTGGCCCGTATACGAGATGGACATGAAGAGTGCCTTCTACATGGAGATCTACAAGAGGAAACATATATGGAGTAGCCATTTGGATTTGTCCAGATTCTTCTCGTGTTTGTCGGCTTCGAAGGTCTCTCTGTGGTCTCAAACAAGCCCCTCGGGCTTGGTATGAGAAGATAGATTATTTTCTTCTATCTACTGGTTTTTTTCATTGCCACTCTGATCATACAGTGTATCTCCAACATTTTAATGAGGATATTGTGATACTTGTCTTATATGTTGATGATTTGTTACTTACTGGCAGCTCTTCTTCCCACATTAGAGTATTTAGAAGGCTCTTTCTACATAGTTTGACATGATAGATCTTGGGCTATTGCATTATTTCCTTGGTTTAAAGATTTGTCGGACATGATTAGGGATTCATTTGAGTTAGCAAAAGTACACCCATGATTTTCTTAGGTGCTTTGATATGGCTGATTGTAAGCCAAGTCCATCTCCTTTTCGATCTAGAGTTACTCTTACATCCACATGTACCACACCACTTTGTGATCCTACGTTTTATAGGTAGCTAGTTGGGAGTCTCATGTACTTGACCCATACTCACCTTGATATTTATTTTGTAGTAGGGCTTGTATCTTGGTTTGCACATTCTCCTCATAGTAGTCTTTGGCAGCTGTTAAAATTTTTTTGCGCTATTTGCATGGCACTTCTCACTTTGGCCTACACTACACTAGGGGCTCTACTCAATTGGTTGGGTATACAGATTCAGATTGGGCAGGTTCTATTGATGATAGACATTCCACTTATGGCTATCTTTTCTATCTTGGTTATTCTCTAGTTGCTTGGGTGTGCAAAAAGCAACAAAGGCTATTGCATTTTCATCATCATAGGCGAGTACATGGAAGAAGATTACTGATGAATCAGTAGATTCTTTGGCTTTGCCAATTATTGACAGAGTTTGGATTCCCACAGGATTCACCAACTATACTTTGGTGTGATAACCAAAGTGTAATTCACATTTCTTGTAACCTAATTGAGCACCAATGGACCAAGCATATTGAGATACACATCCATTTCATTCGTTAGCACATTTAGGATGGAGTTCTTTGCTTAGAGTACATTCTGACTCAGTAGTAGGTTGTGACATCTTTACGAAGCCTTTTACATCACCTCGCTACCTTGAGTTGTGTGGAATGCTTGGGGTTTCAGAAGTTGTTCTTGGGGGTGTTCGTGAGAACATCTTCCTTCTTCTTCTTTTCTCTTTCTTTCTAATAGGATTCTTTCCTTCTTTTGGTTCGAGATTTCTTCATGGATATATTATACATGAGTATCTCATCAGGCCTAGTTGTCAGGACTCATACTGTGGACATGCCACTTCTATTTTTGCCCCTAGCTTCACTTAAGGGGGAGTGTTAGAGTAGGTATTTACCTTAGCTCATGTTCACCTAGGTAAATTATTTACCTTTATTGTATTTATCCTCACCCACTTATGTGTGTGGATATTTCTTTTATTTATTTAGATATTAGGAGATATTATCTAGTTGTTAGGTATAGTTCTTTCCTTAATCTATGGTATTGACTAGTTCTTTCCTAGATCTATGGTATTGACTAGATCCTTGATGTATAGTTCTCTCATAAATCTATGGACTTGACTAGTTCTTTCCATGATTTATGGCTTGATCTACGACCTTGACTAGTTCTTAGATTTTTATTCCTTACCTATATAAGCAAGGGCCATTCTCATTGTATTTCATTGAGTTCCATAATAATATATGATATTGCTTTGCTCATTTGTTTGCAAAGGTTTATGTAAAGTTATTCTGGTGAATTACTTTCATCTTATTGATCGTGGTGTTTGATTAGCATCTGTGTTCTTGGCTTGGTATGATTTGGTTATCATTTCTTTTAGCTATCCAACGAATTCCTCTTCCCACAAGTAAAAAAGGTGTGCATTCTTTCTTTGGAAAGATATTTTTTTAAGGAGATTTATTCTGATTTTGTTGAGCTAACTATGAGTGTAGCCTAGATGATGAAAGGGAAACATTATTTTGGTTGGACACCAAAATAGAAAGAAACTTTTGAAAATATCAAAAAGGTAATTGTCCAAACTCCCATCCTTGCTTGCCCTGATTTTGAGAAGGATTTATTGATCTATTGCTATACAACTGAGAATAATTTGGCTTTATTCTAACTTAGAATAATCCTGAGGTGTGTGAAGTACCCATTAATTTCATTAGTTATGTTCTTAAAAATCATGAATTAAGATATACTCAAATTAAGAAACATGATTTTGCTATGGTTAAGGAAATTAAGCAATTTCTTTTCTATATCCTCAGTTCCCACTCTATTGTTTTTGTCCCAGATACAATTGTTAGGTCTATTCTCACACAACAAGAGTTTGGGACCAAAAGAGGAAATTGGGTGGCAAAGTTATAAGAGTATGATTTGGACATCATTCCAACTAAGCTAGTTCCGGGAAAAGGGCTTTGTGAGTTGATCACTTTGCGCAGTCTTGAGGATAACTCTCTTGAGGAGGGCACAAATATTCCCATTGTTCTATTTGTTGGTTCAACAGATGAATGGTATGTTGATATTGCCCATTTTATTACCTATGGAGAATTCCCATCGTATCTAAATGCTCAAGAAAAGAGATCCATTAAGGAGGTCTATAAAATATGTGTTTTGGGACAATTCCTTGTTTGAAAGAGGGATTGATGAAAGGTTTCTAGATGTGTGGATAGAGAACAAAAAAAGAGGTTGCTTAGAGATTTTCATGATCAAGCTTTTGGAGGACATTTTTCATCCATTGTAATTGCTCATAAAATCCTTCGTGCAAGTTACTACTGGCCTACCCTGTTTTAAGATGCAACTAAATGGGTGAGTAAATGTGAAGCTTGCCAAACTTTTATGGGAAGGCCTAAGTTAGCCACTTTTCCACTCAAACCAGTGGTGATAGAAGAACCTTTTCAACAATGGGGACTAGATTTCATGGGTACTCTCAATCCTCATTCCAGTGTTGGACACACTCATGTATTAACTATTCTTGATTATTTCACTAAATGGGTGGAAGATATTCCTATAAAAAGCACAACCTTTGAAGTGGTATGTAACTTCATGAATGAAACATTCTTATTAGATTTGGGGTACCAAGTAAAATTCTTACTAATAATGCCTCTAATTTCTCTTCTTATGAAATGATGGATTTACTGCTATGGGTATGGAATTTCTCTTGCACATTCTTCGATTTCTAGCCCTAAGGAAATAAACAAGCAAAATCAACAAACAAGAATTTGGTGACCATCATTAAAAAGATTGAAAATGAATCACAGAGAAATTGGAATAAGAAGTTATATGATTCTCTTTGGGAAGATAGGATTACTCCCAAGAGGGAAACTAGAATGTCTCCTTTTCAAGTGGTGTATGGAACTAAAGCTCAATTTCCAGTAACTATGGAACTACCAACATTGTGGCTAATGAAAGCCATTAAAGATTCAAACTTCACTAGTGCTTTGGAGAAGAGGATCATGTACCTATAGAAGTTGGATGAGGATAGATTGAAAGTGGTGGATAGGATTGCTACACATCAACAAAGAGTAAAGTAATTGTTTGATAAAAAGGATAGACCTAGGGACTTCTAGGTTGGAGATATTGTTCTACTCTGGGATAAGAGGTGGGAGCCTCGAGGAAGTCATAGAAAATTTGATTCTATTTGGTTGGGCCCTTTCAAGATCATGCACTTTGCTGAAAAAATTCTTTCTACTTGAACCATATGGATGGAACCTCTCTTCCATTGCCATATAGTGAGCGGTATTTGAATTTTTTTCAGTCCTAGGTTGCTAGGCGGTCCTATTGTATAGTCTTGTATAGTTTTTGTATTTTGGTCTTTGTTTGGTGTTGTGTGGGTGTATCTTATATTTTGGTTCATCCTTGACTCTATTTTTACCAATGGATAAGGCATTGGTCTCTTTTAGAAATCCTGAGATTCTATAGTTCATATTATGTTTTACGGTCTCGAGTGTTCAATTCAAGCCATATCCCTAAAAAGAGCCAATTGTTGTCACCTCCCCAAGTCGTTGTGAATTTTCCTCTCCAAAATTTCAAAAAAATTAGGTTAGGTGACTACCAAATACCCTTGTGAAGGTCTCCTAAGAAAGAGCTAGTTCTAAACAGTTAGTCATTTTTCAAATTTTTGAGTTTTGAGGCTTTTCAGTGTTTTGTGGGTTTTTCGGCTTTTTTGTCCCTCATGTCCCAAGTTCCTCCAAGCCGTATGTTCCTGATTTTTCACTTTTGTCGATTGGTCTTGCTTTTCCTTTATTTTTGGTCTTTTCATATTTTCGGAGAAATGGTTTCCCGATGTCCCAAGGGTAGTTTATGTCAAAAATTCTTGACTTTTCCAATTTTCACTTGCTGCAGGTTTTTCATATTTTCATGTCCCACATGTCTCGAGTGCTAGTTGACCACCATTTCCCCACAAGTCTACTTTTTCTTATTCCCACTCAATGTGGATATTTTGGCTCTATGCATCCCAACTATTCCAATGTCCCTTGGGATAATTGTGTGAGTTTTTTCTGCTTTTGCTACAAATCAGCTTTTTGGCTTTACACATCCTAGCTACCCAGGTGTCCCTCAGACAATTCTACTCTTTTAATCCACCTTACCCGATTCTCATTGTTTTAACATTGGCATAAAGCATTAAATATCTCATTTATTTCACCCCACCGACCTATTCAAGTTTAAATGCATATAAATACTTGGGTAATTGATCATTTTCACCACCTCACTTACATTTTGCTATTGACCGTTCGAGCTTCCCTCCTCTGCACTGTTCATAGCCGTGGTCAAGTCTTGTTCCATTGATTTCAATTATGCAGGTGCAAAGAGAAGCCATGATATGTCAAGGTGTGTATCATGGAACAAAAGAAATATCCACAAGTAATCTTTAACGCTCCCCGCCATAAAAATGAATATCAACTTTAAAGGTCATGAGCACTTGTCTTCCTTGGAAACGGATGTACCAAACATTGGTGACAGTGAAGCTCAACACCTAGACTTGGAAAATTTTGGGCTTGAATCAATTGTCAAAACCCTACTCCTATGTTTAAGTTGATCAAAGATAGTAGGATTGTAGAGGCAGGGGGCTTTCCCAATTTAGTTTAGTGTGTTGACACGCTATTAGCTTGTAGTTCCAGTTTTGAATCAAATACAAAGGAAATTGTCGATCCTCAAGGTCAGGTGGTGGCTCGACTTGATGAGGGCTATATTCATACCGCTCTTAGGATTCCTATGGTTAAAAATTCAAATACTCTTACTAAGGACCAGTGTAAGCCATTTTGATCAAGACAGTGAAAAGTACAAAAGCAGAGTTGCCAAGTCTTGGTTCAAGAACCCTAAAAAGGATCCTCAAGGCTGCCCAAGACAATGTTCATAGTTGATTTCCATGAAGAATTTTTGGATGTCATCACTCTGCTGCTAGGATAATTAGAATGCCCTCCACTAATGAGTTTCACTATTGGATGTACCCCTACATCAATATAATTTGTGAGGGTAAGAAAAACTTGAATTGGGAAGGAATCATTTGTGATAGGCTGGCGAGTAATTGGAAAATGATCGAGAGAACTCAAACCTTCCACATGACCTCCTATCTAATGTATTCCATTGCAACTTATAGAGAGTGGTTGGGTTTTTCCCCTATGGATTATAAGAAAGATGCTTTTATTTACATGTATTGTCCACAGTTAACCACGAAGGTCGAGTAATCATCACTTTAGGAGAGTGAATGATGCATTTACTATGTACATTAATAAATTCTTTGGAAGGGGATCTTTGCTAAGATATTTTCTAATGAGGAAAAATAAATGATCGATTGTCTATGGTAGTTTTTCATTGTATTCAAGAAGTTTTCGTATATAAGGATGGTTGGATTTGAGGACAACCCACAAATTTCCCATGTCTGCGGTGATAAAATGACTTTGGTGGAGGTGCATGAGACAATTGGATAAATTACATAGGACTTGTAGGGACAAGAAGATTTTAAGTATTTAGTTCCCAATCACTTTGGGTAACTACAATCTCAGTATTGCCCTAGATGCTCGAGAATGTTGACAAGACAATTACTCCTATCACTCTCCACTATTATAACCCATATCTTGCTTTGACATTAAGGAGTTCATTTCCTCTAATTTTAGAATGGGACATGTGTATAGTCCACGATATTAAAGACAAGCTGGGAAGAATGTGTTAATGATTATGAAGACTAGAGAAGGTACTACGGAAGATTATCTTTGCAACAAATCATAGATTTTGGTATATTTGATGTTTCTTAAGGATTGGAGGATGATGATGATGAGGAAATATAGTTTCTTGAGTATGAACGGAGAATCAAACAAACTCCTATTGAAACCATTGATTAGTTTGTCAAAGAAATAGATGATTTGAAGGAACTAAACAATCTTATCCTAGTAAGAACTAGACTCTATCTTGATAGAAAAATGAAGATGCTTAGGGAAAGAAAATACAGGTCTTACTCCAAAGATACTCCTATGCCACAAAAATAAATACCTGTTTTAGTTCCTAAGGTACTTGAAAAATTTGTTCCTTCTCCTCCTAAATCATCAACTTTGGTATACACCAAAAAGGGGAGAGTCAAAAAGGAGGAAAAGGAAGTTGATGTAATTCAAGAAAATGAGCCCTCCTCCACACAATCTGAAATAAGGGAAACAATTGTGGACTTGGATGATAATGATGACAGTCAAGTAAAGGAGCAAGAGAAACATGAGAAAATACACATGAGGAGAGAAGTGTGAAGAAATATTAGTAAGAGAAAATGGTTACAAAATCTGTAGAGATATCTGCTAAGGAAGCTCGACACCACTCAAACCGACACCTCGTGTGGAAGCATTTGTTGTGTAAACTCGTAGTGCCATGAGTGCATCAACACTTGGACTTGTTTCCCCTTATACCTCTTGTTCTTAATTTTTTTCGATGCAACCATTGCTAGAAGGTAAGAAAAGAAAGGAAACTTCAAGTATTGTTGCTCCCATGTTTGATGTAGTGAAAACTCTTCTAGGTACTACTCCTCCTCTTACTAAAAATTCCAAAGTCAAATTGAGACTAGTTTGAGACTCCCAAGGCCATAAATTCATGGAAATTACAAAACTCAAGTCTGACAAGGATGAAAAATACCTATCAATGGGTGACCTGGAGTTGGAAAGAATCCCTCTTGGTGAATTAACACCTAAAAGTGAGGTGCATAATCTGAGGGAGACTGTATCTAAAGTGACCAAAAGAGTTGAAAAAGGGGAGCAAACACAAGAGTAGTTAGAAGAGAAGAATAAGATTTTATCAAGTTTCATCAAATACTTGTTGGCTAAAGATAAGGTACTTGATCATACTCCCCTAGCTTCCATTCCACATCCTTCTATCCTGTCCAGTGATGAAATCCAAGCCATCAAAGACATTCACAAACATGCCACCTATGGGAAGGCAATGGAAGCCATGGTTGATGACTTGATAATCACATGTATGAATTTCATTGAAGAAGCATGCAAGGCATATGAGAAAATCACTAAGATTCAATTGAAATTCACTACAACACTCAGTGGGATGGATAGGGAATTGAAGTTATGGAGTGAGTGCATTCAAGATCTCCGAGTGATGAGTGAGACATATATCTTGATCCTTTTGGCAAGTAAGGTTTTTGATGATGAAAAACTGAATCTATCCAAACAGTGGGTTTTCAGTATTGACTGGAAAATAAAGGTTCTAGAAGAGGCTAATGGAGAACTTAGGAATATGTTGCAAAAAGGAGAGGCTTTTAAATCCTTTTCAGGTCTTCCTTCTTTGATATACATTTCCAAATCTTCAAGGATAATTCAAATGATAAATTTACTATTCAAGAGATAAAATCCTAGTTCAAGGATTTTGTTAAGGAAAATTTGTTCAATATGGATACCATATCTAAGGATAAAATGAAATAAATTTGCACACTACATGCTGCTATCAAAGATGCCAACAAAGATTTCTTGGAATATGCAGAGTTCAAGAAAGACATGGAGAAGTGTTTGGGTAGTTGGACTCATACCACTGCTAATACAACAATTCCCTAAGGAATGGACATAGCTGAAGCATTAAAGCGATTCAGGAATCAAGTGCTAAAGTAAAAGGGACTACAAGTGTTTCGTTGGCGTCTCGACTTCCTAATTTATATTTTCCTTTCTTATTTTTGAAATATCTGATTTAGGTGGCTTTATCTCTTGAGTCATGTATTATGAAATTAAGAGATAAATTAAACTTTGTAATATTTAATTAGATATTGGCTTTTGAAATTAAAAGAAAGGAAATTGAAAAGGCTTTTTGTAACCATTTCTTAGGGTTATGTAAAGAAATTTTCTTATCATTGTAAAGGATCAAGATTTTGATATATGGATGTGGAAGAACATTAAACTATTCAATACAGAAGAAGTGTTCACCCTCTCTCATGTTTTGTCTCTTTATTCCTTGTCTGATTCATGTGAAGTTATCGTATTTAAACAAGAACTTTGTGTCTTTCAGTTGATAAGTGTATTTGGAACTTTGTGTCTGATACATGCGTGTCCTATGTTTTTATATGCGTAGTTTAAATCCTGTTATTTTATCAAGCATTAATAAGATACCTTTATGCTATCTATATGTCTGAAAGTGCTCTCCTCTCTTCCGAATATCAGTCCCGACTTTTCCTTTTTCTTCTATATTGAGAACCTTTGATGAATGTATCTTAAAATATAAAAATCCTCACAAAAAATATTGAACAAATGTTTATATTGTAAATAAGTAGTTTTCTCCTTTGTGTTGAATAAGGGAACGTCTCCCATAAAGAGGAGGGACTGTTGTCCCCTGATTGTTGCTTGTTTTCAAAAGATCAAATTCTACAACCAACAATTTTTGGCGCCCACTGTGTGGCACGTTTTGTGTATACCACCAGAATTTTTTTATTCCAAGCAGAAAGCATTAGCACCCTGACAAACAAAAGATATACAAGAGGTCAAAGGGCACGTGGTATTGAAGATCCAAATTTTCATTTACTAGAACAAAAAGGCTTTGGGATGACCCCAGGGAGGAGGAGAACAAGATCCATAAGTACTCCCCTTGTTGATAGAATTACAAGGAACACAAACTTACAAACACAATCAAAAGATCAAATTCTACAACCAAAACCATCACACCAAAAGGGAAAATTAGTTAACTACGGATTGCAATACATTTGGGAACCCATGTTCCTCTCTAACCCCCTAGACCCAAATGACCATATCTTTCACCAAGTTGTCCAAATTTGGAAAATTTAATATTTTTAGAAATATCTCATCATGCTTTACACTATCAAAATTAATAATTTTGATTTTGGTGAGGTTCTATGTGAGAAAAAATAAAACATCTCAAGTATTGAAATGAAACAGTTCTAAGTAGCCCAACTACACGAATTGATGAAGTATGGTGCTTATTCTTTCTCCTACAAGTAAGGTACAATGGAGGAATGACCTTGAAGGTTTCTCATTCCTCTTTTTAGATATTTAATGCATGTTTTTGGTGGGTGAAGGTTGAAATTCGAGTTTCCTCTATTTTCTATCCCTCTCTCTCCCATTTTCTCTAAATTGTAAAGTGATTCTCATTTGTAATGTTGGACATTCTTGGATTGCAAGGGCATCACACAAGTGTTCTCCTTTGAGTTACAAGCCTCGTATTTGGGCATCTACATGGTGATCCTTGCCTTTTCTCCTTTAATGTAATGGATTGTGCATATTTGAAGCTTTAAAATACTTTTTATGGCTATTAATTTGTCGTAGCTTGTGTTTTATTGCATTTTCTTTCCTTTTGTTGCATCTACATGTGTATTGTGAATATATTGTTCTTGTTAGGAAATTAATATTAATGTTTACATTATAGTTTTGGTGGTTAGTAATATTGTTATAAACAATATTATGTACTTAGATTATTGATTATATAGATCATATTATTGTATATAACAAACCAATATGTTTGTTATACTGTATCTCTATTAATGGGTCCTTTTTTATTTGTGCTTCCTATTAATTAGGAAGTTGTTTTTCTTTCTAAATGGTTATACAATAGCCTCTTTAATGTTCTCTGAATAATATCCTAAATATAATATTATTATATTTGTGTGGAAAGCTTAGACCAAATTAATATTTGGTATTAGAGTTATGTCTGATCCTCTGTTAAATGGAAGTTTAATTATTTTTTTTTAGGGGCATACATGTTTCTATTCATCCCGATAAATGATAGCTCTATAAATAGTTTTTGTGAATGTAACTCATGTATTTTGTGAGGAGATATATTGTTTTGGGGTTTGCCTAATCCAATTACCGTGCATAGGTGATCTCAATCAACATTGTGGATTGTCAAGCAGCAGCAACATCTTCTAGATCCATGATAATCATTAGTTCTATACAGCTAGGACGTAACAGATCATAATAAAGTGTTTAGGGAACATCATTTTAGTGAATGAAATATGCATTAACTGATTGATATTGGTATCCATACATCAATTATAATCTCTCCTCAAATCCTCGTGGATGTCGCCAATTCGATTACATGTGAAGGATAAATTCTCATGTGTTCCTGCTTTGCACTCAACAGATGTTTTAGACCAATTTTCATCAATATGGTGTCAAAGAAAACCTGGCAGATAAAAAAGGATATCATTTTATTTGAATAGTGAGATTGAATCTCCATCATTCACGATAATAAGATAGAAGCGGATTTGGTGCCTGAACGTGACATATAATTTATCTCATGTCAGATCTATCTTTCCGAGATCCACGTTAACTCTTTAAATCTGCAATGTATTACCTATATGATCATGTTGGTGAACAAATTTCAATGCACATTCTGCAACCACGTGGAGGGAGTGTCTTCATCAGTTAAGTATTCACCTGATTTCATCATTCAATGAAAGTCCCTCTAAAATAACTTCAAGGCATAGTCTATGATTTGGTTTTTGCATACGCATCAGAAATTCTGAACGCAGCTCCACCTATCATGCCAACTCCTACATATTCATTTGAAAGTAATTATATCCATCCCACGTGTGTAATATTTTCTTGTTCACACCTTTCTTTCAAGTGCATATTGTGCTGCATTTCAAACTCACACTCGAAAAGCACATACTCAAACTATATATATCCAAAAATATCCAAAAATAATAGTCTTGTTTTGTTTTGTTATAAGAATCAAGGTCTATTTTTTGTATTTTTATTATATATGTGAAAGTGACTCATATTTAGTGGTCTTGTCATCTTCGTTAAATCACTTATGGAATATTGTTATAGTGGTGAATTTAATTTTTAAGGAGTCTTGTTAGTAAGAGTAGATTGTCTCATCAAATGTCAAAAAGTGTCTGTATAAAAGTCATGTCGTCAAAAATTAATTGTTTGAAAAATTAAAAAAATTTACCTAACGGACGCATTTTTGGTGTTACCGACATCCGGAAAAATAAAGTGTTTCACATTGTGAGGGGGAAATACAAATAACCCCAATGTGGAAACCATTGAGCTTTAATGTCCAATTTGTTGAGTGAGTAACAACATGATACTGGAGGAAGGAGGCTAGATAACGACCTCTCATCATCAACCAACGACAAGACCACACAAAGCTGTAGTGGCATTTTTGTGGTGTGAGTTTGCTTTAAGTTGTGTAATTTAGTTTTTATTTTCAATAAGTGGAAATTTCACTTTGAGGGGGGAACATGATCAACATGATCCAATGTTCCATTTCTAATTTTTCAGTTGTGTATGTGATTATTCCTACATAAATTCTCCAATGCAAAAACATAGTGAAGAATAGATAACATAGCGAAATGCAACATCATGAGTCTTGGTGAGGTTGAATAGTCGCTTTTTTCTTATTCATACCTAGGTTTTGGTTAGCCTTTGGAAAACCATTGAAGGTTGTTCGAGATGTGTTCTACTTGAGTTCCCACCGCTAGGTCGATGTGTTCCCTAGAGTGATTTGGTTGATAAGTAGTTGATTCCTGAGCGTGTTCCCATCCTTGTCGATCAGATGTGTTCTCGACAAAGTGCATGGTTGATAAGAAGTTGATGTGTTCCTTATTTTAGCTTTAGTTTGAGTGTGTGCCAAGATCATGAGCAAACATGGGTGGTGGGTGTAGAGGAAGTGTGAAAGTTCTTTTGTTACCATGTAAACATTAAGGGGGGGAATGTTAGGAAATTAATATTAATGTTCACATTACAGTTTGGGTGGTTAGTAATATTGTTATAAACAATATTGAGTACTTAGATTATTAATCATATAGATCATATTATTGTATATAAAAACCAATATGTTTGTTTTACCCGTATCTCTATTAACGGGTCCTTTTTTATTTTTTCTTCCTATTAATTAGGAAGTTATTTTTCTTTCTAAATGGCTATATAATAGCCTCTGTAATGTTCTCTGAATAGTATCATAAATAGAATATTATTATATTCATGTGGAAAGCTTAGACCAAATTAATAGTTCTCCTTACAGGGTTTGAATTTGTTGTGCTCCATGGAAATGATGGCTTGAATGATGTTTTAGACTATGGCACTCATTTCTACCTCTCTCTGCTTCATTTTCTTCCCATTTCCACTCATTTGAGAGTGTCTCACATCCTCTTGTTAATTATATCACCTTTATTTAGTTTAGGATTTCATTTTATGCATCTCCTTCTCACCCTGGTCCCTTGGAATGATAAAGTAGAGTTAGATAGTTTCATTTCAATTCCTAGGAGTCACTTAGCATTAGGAATAGGTAGAGGAACCAGCCTTTTCTGGAGGTATGTATTAGTTCAAGTCCCATAACTTGGATACAGTCCCATGTTTCCTCAACATATTGGATTGTCTATGACTCATGGAAGGATGCAATTTTGAGTTCCAACAGTTTGACATGCTCGGTGGAAGATTTTTATGCACTTTATAACATTCTTTATAAGTTTTGGTGTGTAACTTAGTAAATTCAAACATTTGGGTGCTTCAATCTACACATATGAAGAATCCAAGCTTCATATCAAATGGTTTCAGCAGATCAAGGTGCTTAGTTTCATGATAAAAATTCGGATAATGTCAAAAATAGTAGAAGAAGGATCATTTTATTATTTACAAATGTCAAGCAAGGAGAAGAAGAAGAGGTAGATCAATTTAGAGATCACCATCACCACTGAATAGAATTATCTCTACTCCACCTACTGGTAGGCCTTTCTTGTTGTCTTCTAGAGTTTTAAGACCTATTACATTCATGTCATAACAAAGGAATTTACCATTTTCAACTTCATTGGTGGTATCCCTCTTTCTCTTAATGCACAACATGAAATTCTAGTGACAACCTTGAAAAGTATCCCTTTCTTCACTGGTGAAAATTCTACTACTCCAATTGATCACATTCAAGACATTTCTAATGTTTGTTCAGTCCATTTTATTACTAAAGATGATGTTGTAGTTAGGCTTCTTGTTTCTTCTTTTAAAGGTAAAGCACTCCAATGGTGTATAATCTTGAGACCTGCCTCTATTATCAACTGGGATGGACTTGGCACTGCACTTTGCAATCAATTTGGAGAAAAGGAAGACAATATTTCCTTGTTAGAATAACTAAAAACTATTAAGAGGGGTCCTAATGAGCTCATGATATATCTTATCTTCATACTTTAGAGGATAAGGGATGAAATTCCAACTCTCTTGAGGTGACTCCACAAGGTTCCTTTCTTTACTTCTTAAGAGCATTGAATTCTAATATTATTGTTATGATACAATCTATGGGTGTTATTCAGTTACCTGATGCCTATCCAATAACCATTAGGGATGAGAATTGTCTAATACAAGCTAGAAAAATATGCCCTAGGATACTTATGCCTTTGTTCCCTAAATTTCCCCAAGCCCCACAACCTACCATTGCTCCCATTCCTAAGAAAAGTTCACAACCTACTCCCTCCACATCTTATTCTCCTCAAAAGAAAAAGGATGATGATGAAATGAAAGACTTGGTCATAAATTTGTCAAACAAAGTTATATCCTTGGAAAAATAGCTATCCCAATCTTATAGAAATTATTCTAATCAAGGGAAATATTCTAACCAAGGATTCAACCAAGGTTACCAGCCCTATAGAAATCAATACCCTAACCAAAGATATGGGAAAAATAAGTAAAATGATAGGTGGAAAGGTCAAAATGCACCTCTTCCACTTCAAACAATTTTTACTCCTGAATCACTTCCTTCTACTAGCTTAAGTTAGGCTTTGGTTCCAGTGCAAAACAATGTGATACAAGAAACATAATGGTGTTTCCCATGCAATCAGCCACATAATCAATTTTTTTCCAAATGCATTGTAAGCTCAAGCCTTTATGGTTTAAATTCTTTCAATCAGCAAGATCCATTTATTGAAGCAACCAATCCTAATGTGGAAGGAAATCAAGAGGTCACCCAAATATTAATCTTGTGTTTTTAGGGTGATAGATTTGTGTCAATAAATCAAGTAATGGACAGTTCAACAGGCCTCGAGACTCACGTTATTGATAATACGAGGTTTAAGAAGAGGATGTTGGACTCTCAACCTTCACCTTCTTTTAATCTCGACAACATTCTTAACAAATAAAAGGATGTCGGGCATATTCAAGAAAAAAAAATTGCACGAGGTTCCCAACAAGCCTATTTTAGAGAAAGAAGTTTGTTCTCAACAAAATATGCTTGTACCAACATTGTAGAAATCAAGAAAGGAGAATATAGTACTTTAAATGCACAAGTACATGGGCATTTATTTAAACATTATTAAACAAATGAAGAAAAAATGTTAACGTGACAAAGTGGGATGATCTGGCTATTCCATCACAAAGGGACCTCCTACATGAATCTCTCAAAAAAATTACTCAAGATGATCCGGTTGTTCAAAAGACTCATGTTGTTGTCAATTATGCCAAGAAAATGAGGATAAAGTAAACACAATTTTCAAGACCCCACCCTTTTATATGTCCTTAATTGTGGGAAAAAATTTAGTTCATAATTACATGATTGATTCAAGGATAGTACTTCTGTAATGCCCAAAAATATTGTTGATATCCTAGGTCTTAAGTACATCCTTGTTTCTAAAGGTGTTCTACAACTTGATGGTTTAGCCATTGACATCTTAGGAGTGATTAAAGGTCTTGAGTTAACCCTTCATTCTTGTTTGAGTTTAACCATAACTCATGATATATCAATAATTGACTTGCCTCCCATGTTTTCCATTTGCTTATCAAGAGATTTCATAGCCAAAGTAGGTGGCTACTTATCTTCATATTGGACTCATATGCTCTAAGAAATAGATATGGTACAATATTTACCATACAAGTAGATCCTATATTTTCTTACCATATCAAGTCTTATGATCCCACTCCTCTCTAATCAAATTGCCTAATACAAGAAGACCATGAACAAGATTCAATTTCAGAAGAAAATCTTATTCCTCCTTCAATTCCTGATATTTTATTAGATGAATGGGCCAAAGAAAACTATGAGTTTAATCCTTATGACACATCTTTGGAAACTAGACCTGGAACCTATTACATTCTTGAAGAAGGATCTACTCTACCTGCACCACTTAAGAAAGAAAAGGATAGTTCTTCTGGATTGTGGAAGATGTTCTTTGATGGTTCTAGAAGTAGAAATGGAGTTGGGGAAGGTGTTGTACTAATTTATCCAATCAACGAGAAGTTCTTATTTTCTCATAGATTACAGTTTGCATGTTCTAACAACATAACATAATATGAGGCATTGGAGTATGGTCTTAAAATTGTTTAGAAGAGGAAAATAAAAAAATTGTAAATGTTTAGGGACATTGAATTGGTCGTCCATCAGGTTAGAGGCAAGTGTGCCACAAAAACATCTTTTGAAATCTTATCAACATAGAGTATGGGATCTTCTAGAGAGTTTTGATGCTCTTAATTTGTAAGTGGTGCCAAGGAAATTGAACAAAGAAGTATACCATATGGAAAATATTGGTTCATAATTATCACCTATTGAGGATCTTGTTAAAGGAAATGTGCAATGCATCAAGGTGGTAGTCAGGCCCTCTATTCTAGAAAATGAAACTAGATGGAAAGTATTTGATAATAACCAAAAATCATATAATTCATCCATAATGAAGCTGATTTTTCCTCAAAAATGCAATCTGATTTGTATGATAGCTATGGTGATCAAATTATTCAATTGAAGACAAATAAATTTCCAAAAGGATTGGTCATTATATGCACCCAAAATTACAAGTGCTTCATTGTTAGAAAATGGTATAAAAGGTCTCAATGATGATTCATGTCTTTTCCAAAGGTGTTCGAGCTCCTAAACCTCCTTGCAACTTATATTTGTAGCCTAGTTTGCCTTACTTAGCCTTTGCATTCTTTTCCTTAGCTTCCTGCATCATTTCTCCATTATTTTGGCTTTTAGTTATAGATCTACTACCCTTCCAGGGCAGAGTCCTCTCACCATCGCCTGCATAGGGCAACATTCTTGTCTTCTAATGTCAATTAAGACACATGTTGCCCCACTTAAGTTCACTTTTAGTGCACGTTTGTGAGCCATTTTAGTTTATTTCAATCCTAACTTCCTTATGGAATTCTCTTATTCACTTGTAATTTGTAATTGATCATAATTGATTGTTTAAAATGCCCCTTCACTTTTGATGTGGCACCCCATGGCTGCCAAGTGTGATTGTGCACAACCCAACCAACCTTCTATAAATTCATCGCTTATTCTCAAGAAAATGGCCAAAGATCATTTTGTGTATTCTTATATTGTTGAGATGCCTCATTCTCACTGGAAATTGCATAGCCAAGCTCTATTCAATTGTGTTATATCTCTTCCACTTGCATTTTTACCAAATTGCCATTCAAGCTGTCATTGCTCCAACACCTTCTCACTACTGCTTCTACTGCATTCCCAATCCCTTGGACTCACGTGAACACATGAGATTGAAAATACAAGCTGAGGGGAAAAAGCATAACACAATTGGATTTTCCATTGCTCTGTATTTCTAGGTTGGGGTTGATGTTATTTTCTTCATTTTCTTCATATTATTGTTTCTGAATCATACGCATGCATATATATCAAATAGAGTAGAAAAGAAGCATCTCCATTATTGCAATCATTCAATAGTTATAATAGATAAATTCATATAGGAAATCCTCCATAGAAATCTTCTTTACTCTTATCGGGAAGTTGCAGGGAAGAAAATATTATGAGAAGCTCTGATTTCTTCTTATGCTTCTGAGGAAAAATAAAGGTTAGATTTACATCCATAGTTTAGTGAAGCTTTCATCATTTAAAATAGAATAGATTTCTTTTGCATAGATAAACAACTACATCTAGTTGTTTATTTGTTTTAGGATTTATTAATTAAAGTAGAAGCTTTTATTTCCTCATTTCTTCTTTAAATTCCAAAAAAGAACAATTTTTATTTATTTTACTAGAGTATCAACTTTGTATTGTTTTATTGCATTTATAGCTTGAAAAATACCAAAAACATAGAATAGTTTTAATTCAATTAGATTAGTTATTATTGGCTTAATTAAATAGAGTATTCCAATACATGACCATTAACGGTCCTCAACAAGAACATACATACAGAAGTGATCCACTGGTACCCCAATCGAACGGTCTTGAGTTACTTACATACATAAATTTGGGACTCCATCTTCTTGTCCTCATAACACCGACTCGATACACTAAGAAGATTCAACAATTAAACATCTTAAACATTATGGCTGATAAGGCCTATGAGTTTTGGACTTCCCTTAGCAATAGGGTTTAGATATACACATGACCATACAAGGACCTCAATAGCCAAGAACATACAGTAGTGATCCTAGGCTTCCTCAACCAAACACACCTAAACTTCTCACAAATATCGACACAATTCTATGCATGTTGGTTTTTCACACATTGCCATTACCACTTGACATCATATCACAATTAAATGTTATGAATGAGGAAGTTCATGAAGACCTCACATATTTGACCACTCTTACCAAAATAATATAAATTTTGTGAAACCACACCTCTCTTGCTCATTCCATGACACTATCTGGACATGTTTATGAGGACCTCTCATTGGTTTTCCACGAATCCTAGAACCAGTGGAAAGGATCTCTATGGAGCTTGATATTGAGTGGAGTCTTTGTGTGGCCATCCTTTCTAATCCATCTATCATACCCATACAAGTTAGAGAGGCCTTTCATGCCCTTGACGAGTAGATCTCATTATTATTGTGTGTCGAGGACATTATTTTACCTTGACCAACTTGTCCATCCCATTCACGCACAATTGCGTTCACATTCCAAACTTCATTATCATTTGGCCATCCACACTTCCACATCGGCTACCTCGACATGACCTCGGGAGTTGAGTGCGGTTGAAGGTCGCATGTCAATTTTCATCTGTACAAATTGGTGAACCCAATGTGAAGAGCTAGTCTCTTTTTGTTTCCATTTATTTCATCCATATTCTCCTTCTCCCATTATTCTATGGGTATTCATATACCCCCCGAATATGTCAAGACAAGAACATGGTTGACCCATTTTGGGTCTCGAGGCATATTACTATCAAATGGGTAGGCAACAATAATCGCCCTCACTATCTACGTGGGTGGAAAACTACTCAACCAATATTCATGTATCTCAAACTCCTTCTCAAGGGACCAACAATGGCTCCTCGGTTAGGATCGAGGAGATTGATCAAATTATGCAAACACAACAACCTAAACTTTCAAGTTCTAATAATATGAGATTTATTGGAGAGTCAGGCTCATCTCCTTGATTTTTTTAGACCATAAATTAGTATGCAGTCTAATCAACTCCCATTATTAGACAAGGAGTACTTAGCGCATTATGTGTGAAGTGAGAAACACTTCAAAACATGAACCAACCTTTAGATAGGGTGCAAGGACATGTTGATGTCTTACTTCAGAATAACACCTCTACCCCTCCCATAGTAGAAAATATTTCTAATGAGGGGTGGGAAAATAACGAACATTTTATAGCAGGATATCACACTCCTTTACAACCTAACAAGGTTCAAGGTCATCAAAAGCAAGGTCATCTCAAAATTGGTGGAAAAGGTTAGAGAATTAGAACTTGCCCAAGCTACTCATGCTTCATATTCTATTGGGCAAGGAAGGATTCTCCATCGACCGTAAAACTTTGGTCAAGTGCCAATTGTGCCAAATCCTCTAGTTTACATGGGCATTCCTAGCATCGGGGATCTTCTCATTGGATCGGGCACCTTAGGTTTGGCCCCTCATGCTACGTATGAATACCCATCAATAGGTACTAACCGAAAAGTGTGTTCTCAAATGCCATCCCAACTAGAAATGCAACGTTCCCTAGCTTTGTGCCTCCAAAATCCATACCAGAGTAATGTCCCCCATATGTACACATGTATTCCAAATCTTCACAAGGGACATGTACTCTTTTCCTGGTCCATATGGTCAGCCACAAGGGATTCCTTATGCCTCCACAAACATCTATGCTACACCATATCAACAGCCAATTCCACCTCCGCCTCCCCAACAGGGGTCATCAATGGTCGAGTCTTACGCAGTGGGGACCTACTCTGAATATCTTAAAGAGCCCCTCGACTTCACCATACGAAGTGTTATGCTCCCACAACCTCTACCAGATCTTCCTAAATTTAAAGGGGAGGGAGATCCAAATGTGCATATCAAGGCATATGCCACCACCATTTGAGAGCTGCTCCCATGGGATGTTGTTGTAGCAAATATCTTCCTAAGAATTTAGAAGGTATTACTCTCGATTGGTATTATAGGATACATGAGGCTTCGATACATTCCTTTAAACAACTCATGTCTGAATTCATCAAATATTTCAACATGAACAAGTTATTAAGGATAGGAATCAGGGAATTCCTACACATAAAGCAAGAGCACAATGAATCTGTTGCTCATTTCATCTAGAGATGGTGGAAGGTCCTCTACTCTTGGAAAGTGCTCCTAATATGGATCAAATAGAGTTATGTGATCTATTCCTTCACTCTCTTAACCGAGAAATGAAAGAAGTGGTCCATAATTTCCCTCTAAGGAGCTATGAAGAAATGTTAGAAGGTGCTCTCACATATAGATCAAAAAAAATAAAAATGGTCATGAGACCTACAATTCAAACAGGAGATTGATCACTCCCAATTAGGGTAATTCAAGTTACCCCAATAATGCAAACAACAACCAAGGACCTAAGGTCCTAAAAAAAAAATGGTGTTACAACTGATGGTGTTAGACCAAGAAAAGAAACCAAATGTTGTTAACACCTCAAGCACAAATAACATTAAAAATAACACAAATAGTAATAATAAGAGGAGTAAAAATTTTCTCCTACAATCAACGTGGTGGAATTCAATCATCCTCCACCCTAACAATAATAACAACAAGTTCAGGCTCAAGGCCCTAACCAGTACCCAAACGGTACCAAAACCAATATAAAAATCAAGGGCAATGGCCTCTCGAACTTCAATTACAATAACCAATAGTTGAACAATAACAATCAGAACTTTGGACCGCAACAAAACACAAACCAAATACCTTAAGATTATGATCCTGACCTTTATTGTGGTTTCCATAGGGTTTGAGGGCATGATGCCAGAACATGCCGTGACGTAACAAGTTCTTACATCACTTTCCAGAGGACCAAAGGAATCTCTTTATCAAGATGTTTTTAACGATTCCTATGGTAAAACTCAAAACACTTGCATGGGGCTGGTATCCCCTCAAAACACACCACTTAAGATCTTTAACGATCCCCTTCCAACATATCCAAACAATGGTAAGTTGGACCCCAATGACTCAAACAAGTGTAACCCGATAGGAAACAATGACCATGAAGCTTTGAATTCATCAAACCCATTGGTGACACCTCTATTGGATGGTCGTCAACAAACTAAGATAGTCAGGCTAGTAGAGTTAGAAACTAAACCCCAAATAAACACCTCTACAAGAACTTGGGACTACTCTTCATAGCCCATTCCTATTTACCCATCTATATCAGATGATGTTCATATGACACTTTCAAAGCCAGTGGGGGCTTATGACTTGATCAATGATTTAACAAAGACCTTTTCTCACATCTCCTTTTTGGATTTGTTGAAGAACTCCCCTACTCATAGAGATGCTTTATTGGAAGCATTAGGTCTTGGACATTTGATCAATGTCACCCTCCCCCAAAAGCACAAATAAACCACATAGAATTTGATGTCTATCCTCTTGGGAAGCCAAAAAGAGATGTTGGATTCGTATTCGACATCAGTAAGATGCCCATAGATGTAGAGTTGGCATGTAGAGGTGATCCTATTATGTATCTACAAGTTTGGATTTACAATAACTACGTAAAGCACACAATGATTGATGATGGGGAAATAGTCAACATTGTCCCCTTTTCTTTTCTTCGAAGTTAGGATATAGAGAAACCAATTTCTCTTCAACAAGAAACAAACTGAGAGGGTATGATAGCCTCAAAGCAACATCAATTGGGACCATAGTGGTGCCAGTTACCTTGGGGCCTAAGAAGATTCTTACAAAGTTTTATATTATAGATCGGGAAACTAACTATAATATGATTCTCGGTCATCCTTGGATACATCACATGAAGGTGATCCCTTCCACATTGTTTCAAGAAGTAATATTCCTACATTTGGGGAAAGTATTCATTATATAGGGTTACCCAAAGCACTTTGACATTCACCTAGAAAACCTAAAGAAAAGGCCCGGGGTACATTATGAATTTGAGCTCCCCAAAAATCAGTTAAAAAAACCCATGAATCCGACACTAGAGATAAAACTAATTCCCATAATGGAATTAGAAACTACTGGTTTGATCGAAGGGATTCACGTGTGATCAAAGATGAAACTGCTATCATTGAGACGGTATCAACAAAAACCATGGAAAATATTTTTGAATTGTTGGAGAATGATTTACCCATTCTCCTTCCATTTGATTCTATGGGCATATGAAATGCTGGGACTTGGCTTTCTTTTGGCTGATGAATTTTACATGATTGAAGTCTCAGAAGCAAGGGAAGAAGATACAAAGAGTGATTCAACATCAATCTTCCCAAGAAAAAATTGGAATCTTAATTTTGATGGAGCTAAATGTTGCTTTGGTGTTGGGATAGGTGTGATTTTCATTTCTCTTGAGGGGAAGGTCATGCCATTTGCCTTCAAATTGGATTTCAAATGTACAAACAATGGTGTAGAATACGAGGCTCTCCTTTTTGGTCTCATAGTAGCTAAAAGGATTGGTACTTGTAACATTAGGGTATTGGGTGATTTGTAACTAGTCGCTAACCAAGTTTGAAGTATATGAGTCTATGGCAGAACAATTACAACTCTATAAAATTGTTGTACTCAATTTAAGAAAAGGTTTTGACTTCATTTAAATTGAAGCCATTCCACGTGAGAAAAACTTCTCTCTAATTCCATGGCCACTTCTGATTCCCGCTTCTATTCGAGCAAAGAATTAGAAGATACCAACTTCATAGTTTTGGTTTGCGCCAAACCCTTAGTTCAAAAAATGCCAACAAATGCAATATTAGCATATGTCGAGGTTGAGAATGAGCTTACTACCCTAGACTATGTAGAAAATGATGAGGCTATCTTAGGGTACCTTAATGCTTATACAAATTTACATCCCCAACATCATAAGAGAGGATTTTCTCTTGTTCCTCACTCTTCCTCCTATTTTGGAGATCACACGATGGACCCTTCCTCCTCGAAAGGCCTTGAAATTTGTGAAATAGAAGAGGAAGGGGAATTATAACTACCTCGGCCCTACCTAAGTTTGAAGAGGGTAATGCCTCTTTGATCGAAGGGATGATCGATATCAATATCGGGACAAAGGATGACTTGAATTTAGGTTCTTCACTTACTCCTAAAAATTAGAGATACACATGAAGATTCTTAAATATCATTCAAAAGCCTTTAAATTTAATTATAAAGAGATGATATGAATTTATCCTCATGTGGAAGTTCACAACCTTGTGATTAAACTTTATACTAATCCCATAAAGTAAAATTATAGACCTATGAAACAAAAGGTGGCACTAATGGTCAAAGAGGAAGTTATAAAGCTCCTACAAGTGGGTTCATTAAGCCTATTGACTACTCAATGTGGGTGTTTAACATTGTCCTTATTCTTAAAAATAACAAGAAGATTTGAGTCTGCATTGACTTTCAGGATATCAACAAAGCATGTCCCAAGGATGATTTCCCACTACCATTCATCGATCTTATCATGGACACAACAACTGGTTATGAGATATTGTCCCTTATGGATGGAATTTTTGGGTACAATCGATCAAAATCTTTGAGGAAGATTAGACAAAGAAAAACTTTGTCACTCACTTGGGAACCTATTGATATGAATTCATGACGTTTGGTCTCAAGAATGCTGGTGTAACTTACCAATGGGTAATGACTTACATATTTCATTATCTTATTCACAATAGTGTGGAATCCTACGTTGAAGAGATTTTGGCTAAGGCCAAAAATGTTGCGATCACCTCGATATGATTCACATTATCCTCTCTCACCTAAATGAATATGGTGTTACACTAAATGCGGAAAAATGTGTGATCGAAGCGTGATGGGAGGTAAACTATTGGGATACATCATCTCTTCATGAGGGATCGATGTAGACCCAATGAAAATCCAGGAAGTTCTAGAAATGACCCCACCATCGACATGTCAGGCATTAGATCCTTTCTCAGAAATCTCGGTGTAATTCAAAGGTTTATTCTTGATTTAACCTTAACCATTCATCCAATAAAAAAATTATTAGAGAAGGATTTCGCAACATCTGGATGGATGAGTGTCATGAGGTATTTGAATCGGTCAAACAATTCCTTTTGTCACCTCCCACACTTATGCCTCCCAAATCAGATCGACCTCTCATTCTATATTCACGGGCCGCATGTGTCTCATCATCCTACATACTAGCACAAGAAGACGATGACAAATGTGAGCATGTAGTCTACTTCATTAGTCGCACGTTGCTCGACTATGAGACAAACTATACACAAGAAGATAAATAATGTATTTCTATAGTTTTCACAACAAAGCGGTTAAGGCATTACATGCTTAACCAAGAAATGAGGGTCATTTTCAAGTCGGATCACTTACAAACATTTTTGACACATGTTCTTTAGTTAAGAAAGTTAGACACTTCATTACTCTAATGGGTGAGTTCAAATTAACGTTTGTTAACCAAAAGTCCGTCAAAGGACAAATCATCACAGACTAGTTAGCTAACAACCCATTAGATGGAGGGGATCTAGTTAACTTGGATTTCCCCGATGAATGCATATACTATGTCGAAACCAAGCCTCCCATTTCTGTGTGCCCATGGTATACTGATATTATTAACTTTATTATGGATCATGCATACCTTGAGGGATCAAAATCATGACAAAGTAGATGGCTATGCATCATAGCTGCCAATAATGTTATCATAGAACAAGTTCTCTATCACATAGCCTTTGACGGTATGCTACTAAGGTGTGTCGATGAGGAATAATGTGAAAAGATCCTCGACGAAGCCCATAACAAGGTCTATGGGGGTCACTTTAGAGGTCATGCCACCACTAGAAAGATACATCGAATGGGATATTTTTGGCCTACATTAGAACATGACACAATAGAATATGTACACAAATTCTATAAGCACTAGGAATTCTCACATGAGATTCACATTCCTGCCCAAGATCTATAATCGATCACAACAACTTGGCCCTTCTCCACGTGGGGATTAGATTTGATAGGGAAATTATCTCCTTATCTACATCGACAACCACAACTTTATAACTATGACCACATAGTATTTTATGAAGTGGGTTGAGGTCATGCCTCTTACCACCATTCTAGGATCTGTGATTGCAAAATTCATCTTGAACCAGATCATCTATAGGTACGAGGTCCCATAAGTCATTATCTTTGATAATGGCACATCATTTAAAAATGAAGAGGTGTGAGAATTGTGTGAAAATTTCAAGATAAACCATCACACATCCTCTTTGTACTACCCTCAAGCCAATGTATAGGCTAAGGAAACTAATAAGACATTAAAGTCCATTCTCTTGAAAAATATGAAGGAGAACAAGCGTGACTAGTACTTAAAGTTATTTCCAGCCTTGTGGGCCTACATGAAATTAGTAAGAATGCCAATGGGGAAACCCCTATTCTTTGGTATTTGGTTCAAAAGCGGTTTTACCACTTGAAGTTGAAATACCCAGTCTTTGGATTTCACTACAAGGAATTTTAGGAGAAGAAGGTTATCGTGAGGCATGACTCTCTGAGTTGGAAAGCCTCGATGAAGCTCAGCTTAATGCTAAGAAATGACATAGAGCTTATGTTGATCGAATATGTCGGCAATATAACAAGAAATTCTATGAATGTGAAATATGTGAGGGAGATTTGGTATTAAGACTTGATAAATGGATAGACAAGAAAACTGATAAAGGAAGGAAGTTCAGGCCTAAGTGGTTGGGCCCATATTGAGTCATAAAGGACTATCACCTGTGTGTACTCTAGAGGTTGAAGAATTTGGTGAATCCATCAATTCACTTCACCTGAAACACTACTATGTATAGTTCATCCGCATTTCCACATGTAGAATATTGCATCCATTTTACATTATCACATACTAGTTCAATCAGTAAAATTTGTAATCAAGGAACTTATTTTCAATTGATTCGAAAAAATTGGCAACCATACGAATTACATATCTTCAAGTATCCATAATATTATCATCAATATCTCTTATCATTTCATCAGTTCAACAAGACAAGACAAAATTTTGACACTAATCCTACCTAGGCCTACATACTTAGTTCTACCTATAACTTCCTTATAGCATAGTTGTATTTTCCCATAGTCTTTTCTATAAGCTTCATGATGTCACATCTTTCCCAAAAATACCTCTTTTGTAACAAAAACATTCTAAACATTTTTCACCTGGGATGCTTGTTCTCCTGTCTCAGCCTTTGGGGTTGAGCCCTTGCATCTTACTGGTGTCATGGAGTTGACGCTAGGGAAAGATTTCCTTCTCAAAAAATCACAATTTAGAAACTTAAAATAAAAAAGTATATCTATCAAGTTAAAATCAATACAAAATTTTCATTTTTGCACTTCCTTTCCCTACTAATCTTTGGTGTTGAGCCTACACCTCTTACAAGTGACGTGAGGTTGGGAAAGGAGGGAAGTGCCCTTACTCACCTATGCCTCATCCTTGGTGATGAGCCCATACTTCCTAATGGTAGTATGGGACAAGGTGTAGGGGGTCTATGAAAATAAATTAGGAAGTTAAAAGCAATTTAATTTAATAAAAAGTGCTTTGAAAATCTTAAAATACCAAGAATAATGAATTAGATGTGTATGTTTCAAGAGGGTTAAAATGTTAAAACCATATTTTTGTCAATCGAGAGGCCATTTGCGGATCTAAGTCTAGATAAAATTGCAAGGAAATCACATTCCAAAGGCTATGTAGTAAATTATGTGCATAATTAGGTTGCAGGTTCCTAATTGAATTTATGTCAAATTATTGTCTCTCTCACCATTTTCAACTTTTCAAAACCATACAATTTGCATACCTTTTAGCTCTCGGTGTTGATCCCTCGCATATTAATGTTTGCATGGAGTTAGGAGTGGAGCAAGTTCACTTTATTATCTTATCATTATTCATCACATATTTCCAAAAAAAAGGAAGTATCAAACATTGCTTGAAAAACTAAAGTTCAACATTACATTGTGCTTACATAATCATCACATACCAACATTACAAAAAAAAAGAAATCATTTTGTTAGCATTCATCATCCATTGCATGCATTTTGAAAAGCATATAAAATCAGAAATTCCAAACATATAATAGTACACGTGAAAGTAAACCATAAAAGCAAATAATAGCAAAACCAAAAAGAGATATTTGTATATATCATAGTGAATCATAGTTTGTGTACAATGCCATCACACACTAGGTGTGGTCAAAATGCTCGCAATGAGCATAAAAATACAAAAAAACATATATGCCTCAAAAAATGGCAATGAAGAAATAAAGGATCAATGGCCTATCAATCTCTGTGGGATCCCTGAGATGGTGCACAACTCTGCGACCAAGACTCTTGATGTGGGTCCGATGTAATGAATGCACCGAGTGGTGAGAATGACCACTATCCATGGCCTCACTATGTGAATGGATCCTCTTCACTAATCTCTCTGCCATCTTGTATGTGGCAATATTTATGTTTTGAATAGTCAAGATCTCTACGGCCTTCCATAGAGACAAAAACATGTCAAGTATGTCATCCAACTTGTAATGGTTGTCTTAGGTCCTCTAGGAAATCTGTACAAGTCTTCCCCGTATGGAGCAAGAGGGTGTCAACATAGACCTTACGAATAAGATCTCGATAGCCATCGATGGTGGCTATAAAATAAAGAAAACATTGACGAGTTAGAAAACCATAAAAACCAAAAAAATAGAAATACAATGTGTAGTTGTTATCCAAAATTCACCCCCAAGGTAAGTTTGATAACATATTGATTCAAGGCAAAATTGTGTTTCTGGGGTCCCCTTGGTTTCTTTCTAACCCTCCTGTCCAAGAAGAAAACCCAACATTTTAAAAGTATGTGAAAAAGTTGCAAAGAGCCAGGCTTGAGGCCGAAATACAGAGAAAATCGACTAAGGTAGCACTAGGGACAGTTGGGACGTCAGGGCCCGAATCGGCCGAAAAACCGCCAGACGGTCCGCGCAGCAAAGGGACATCCGGGCCGGGGGACGCGTGGGACGCGAAAAGGTGAATCAAGCTAAAGGTGAAAAATTTGACTAAGCTGTTGTGCAGCATGCAGGACATCTGGGCTATGAGTACGTGAAGGACGTAAAAGGTGAAGTGGCGGGAGCAAGGAAGCCCGAATCGGGCGGTTCGGAGATTTTTGTCCCAGACAGTTTGGGACATCCGGGCCAAAGGTACGTGAGGGACGCGTGGGACGCGAAAAGGTGAAAGGGCCGCAAACAGAGACAAGGAGGGCCCGCGTCCAATGAAATCGTGCCACGTGGTAGGGGAGTTCAGAGCTCGGGGAGAGTTTTGGAAACTTAGCAAAGTTTTGGCCCAAAACTAAAAGGTAAAGGTTTTCCCCGCGCCCCTGTCAACGAACCAAACGATGCCACGTGTCCCAAGTGGCGGGGTGCGGGGAAAATGAAATTTTTCCAAAGTGTAAGAAAAGTCAAAATTTTCAAGGAAAACCCACGAAAGGGAAGGAGAGAGAATTGTGTGGCCAATCAGTGCCCGACACGTGTCATCCAAGTGGTAGAGCGTGGGAAAAATTCAAATATCCGTTTTGGCCTATTTTTGCCCTAAATCTTCAGATCACCATAACTTTCGATCCAGAGCTCAGATTTTTACGTTCTTTATATCAATGGAAAGCTAATGAAATTCTCTACATGATTCCGGGGTCAATATTGCATTTTGGTTCATTTTGGAGAGAGAAAATTAAGAAACGCCTCTGGCACGTAATAATAGACAGAAGTGACGTTTCAACAACCAACTTTAATACAACAGACAGTTCACCGTTTCTGCTAGACAGTCCGCCATTTTGCCAGGATTCACCACTTCTGCCATAATGAGATGAGCTAAATGCGACCTAGAAGTGGTTGGGGTAGATCTGACTTTCCTCTCTCTTCCCTCTCTCATTCTTCCTATATATTGTAAAGAGGGGCTTCTTTCTAAAGGTCAAACATTCTGTTTTGCCCCTCCCTTCTTCTCTTTGGTAGGTGAATTTGTGGAGTTCAAACCTCCCATTTGAAACTGTAATGTGACTCTACCTCTTGGCATTTTTTAGTGTATTGTATCAATCTTTGGAGCAAGTAATGCATGTCTGTGGATGATTCTCAACCCTCTCTGTGTTCATTTGCATCCTCCTAATCTTTCACTGCAAATTTTGTTATCTGTGCATGATCTTGCATCACATTTTAATGGTCTGTGTTTATTGGCAAGATAGGTGTTCTTCATTCCTCGGTGCATCACCTCTGTTAGCTTAGGTTTATTTTTGTGCATCTTCTTACCCTGTCTCCTTGGCGAGTTAGATTAGACTTTGAGCAAACCCTCTGCATTTTTCGTGTGCATCTGAACAGAGGAATAGGAACCAGCCTTCTCTGGAGATTCCTTTCTCATTTTGCAAGTCCCACACTTGGAGGAAGGATTCAATGTTATGCAAATCACACTGGATGCTAGTAGGATCAACCTAGAAATCTGATCAACATCCAGGGGTGTTGTGATTTTGCATCAACAGTTTTGGCACGCCGGTGGGACACTAGAGGTCTCATTTTTATTGCAGAAAAGTTGATGTGCATTTGCTGTAATTTTCTTGCTTGAAAAGAGCTATTATTTGCATATCTAGCGACTCCAAGGGGAAGAATCAACTGGTTTCAGCAGTGCAGGCCTGAAAACTCATGAGAAGAGTCACCACAAGGTCAAGAGTTGGAGAAGAAGAAGTGTTGTTTGAATACTTGCAATTATCTCCAAGAAGAAGGCAAAGAGGAAGAAGGATTCAAAGGTCTCCATCTCCACCAAACAGAACTCTCTCAACTCCTCCACCTGGTAGGCCTTTCATTCAGTCAACAAGGGTTTTAAGACCAATTAGAATGGCACAAAACAACCCCTATGTCAACTTCACAGGCAGCAGCCCACTTGCCCTCAATGCACAACATCCAATTCCTATTACAGCCTTGAAGAACATTCCATACTTCACTGGAGAAAATCGGACTACTCCGGTGATCATGTTAAAGATATTGCTAATCTTTGTGCAATCGATGAAATCAATGAGATGCAAGTGGCCGTTAAGTTCTTGGCATCTTCATTCAAGGGAAAGCATTGCAATGGTTTAGAAGCCTTGGAGCTGGTTCTATCACAAATTGGAATCAGCTATGTATAGCACTTCATGAGCAATTTGGAGAAAAGGGAGACAACTTGTCTCTTTTAGAGCAGTGACAACCATTAAGAGAGCTCCCAATGAGTAGTGACCGATTTCAACTTCAGATTTCAAAAAGACTTGGGAGAGAATTCCGGTGGCGGTCGAGGCCAACAATGAAAAGGTGCTTTTATCTACTATCTCAAAGCTCTAAATTCTTATATTTCTATGTTGATTCAGTCCATGGGAGGCATAACTATCCCTATGGCTTATAGCATTGCCATTAGGGCTGAAAATTTCTTGATCAAGTGGAAAACTTGCCCTAGACCTCCCATGCCATTGTTTCCAAGTTTAAGAGTCCAAACACCAATCAAGCACCTAATTTGGCTCCTTCTCCCACTCCTAGAAATCGAGTTCAAATGAAGCTTCCACTTCATCTCCAAGTGCTCCAAATGAGCTTCAAGAAGTCATGAAGCAATTGCAAAACCTAGGCAATGAGCTGGTTACTCTCAAGAGGCAACAAGCCTAAGGTTTTAGACCTTCTTATCAACCCCAAGCTCAGCCCTAACAGGAAGCCATACTAACCACAAAGGCCTCCTAATCTAGCTAGAAATATAAATCAAATAAGGCCTCCGCCAATAGACCATTTCAGCCCTATAATCCAAATGCCATATCTGCCTCTAAGGCACTGGTGCCAACACAAAACAACATTGCCCAAGAGTACGATTGGTGTTTTCCATGCAATAAGACTCATAACCAATCCATGTGCTTCAATGGTGCTCTCAATCAAGCATTAATGGTGACAACTACTGGTGTGGAGGGTGAGGGAAGTCAAGGAAACAACCAACAACAAGAAACATTCCAACAGCAATCAGCCCCAAATGACACCACATTGGTAAATTGGCAAGCAAGAGGATTTTTGTGGCATGAACCAGGCAATTTCTCAAGGTGTTGCAGCCAACACAAGGTCAAAAAGGAGGAATTTGGGTGAAGAACAACCATTAGCCCCAACCAATCCACAACCTTCCATGGTTCCACAAATGGTTGGCAAGCAAAGTCCAATTTCAAATGCACAAGGGCAGCCAAGAACAGCTCCTAGGCCAACTCAAATACTAGTTGTTGCTGCCACGTGCAAGGAGTGAATGTACTTTCCAAGGGACAACAAAGAGATCCTTCATCACCATTTAGTATCATTGATCAGATGAAGAAGACAAATGTTAATATATCGATGTGGGAATCCCTATCTATCCCAGGCCAAAGAGATCTGCTGCAAGCTGCCATGAAGGACTGGCCAACTTTGAATCAGCAAGTTCAGATGTAAGACAAAGTGCTTACAAATGCTGCCCAGCCTGAGGGAAATCATGGAGGACAACAAGGTAAAATGTTGAAACCCCTCCTTTCTATGTTTCATTGATCATTGGAAATCAGCTAGTGCACAATTGCATGATAGACTCCGGGGCAAGTAGCTCGGTAATGCCTAAACAAATAGCTGATCAGCTAGGGCTCTAGTATGAAACAATATCCAAAGGGGTAGTGCAGCTAGATGGGACAGCAGTAGCAACAGTTGGAGTGATTAAAAACTTGAGTCTTACCTTGCATGCATGTCCAAACGTTGTTGTTTTACAAGATGTATCAGTCATAGACCTTCCACCACTCTTTGCCCTTTGCTTGTCAAGAGGACTTCTGACCAAGATTGGAGGATATTTGTCTACTGATTGGTCACACATCGTTGTTCAGAAACGAGGTATGGAACCAAAGCCACAATCAGGTCAGAACCTATTGCAAACTTCCATATTGAGCCTTACACTCCAAGTCAGATTAATGCCAATTGCTCAGCATTTGATCAAGAAGATCACCCAAGCTCTGATGAAGCTGACACTAAGGTTGGAAGCATCCTAGATCTAACTCTTGATGAATGGGAAAACAAGATACATGCTTTTGATCCTTATCAAGAAGTAGAAGAATCTGAGCTAGGGGTCTATTGTATACGAAGAAAATCAACCTATTCCTAGCATCACCAAGCCAAACCACAAGGATGACAATGAGGTATGGCAGCTGTTTTTGACGGATCAAGGAGTAGACAAGGTGTAGGAGGTGGAGCCATGCTTGTTTCACCTCGAGGAGTAAAGTACTATTCAGCTTTTAGATTTCAGTTTACATGCTCCAATAACACTGCTGAATATGAAGCCTTGGTGCAAGGGATGCATTGGGAAATCAAGAAGAAAATAAAGAACTTGCAAGTCTTTGGGGACAGTGAATTGATTGTAAATCGGAGTCGGGGGACAACATGCTGCGCCAAGAATGATCTACTCAAGTGCTATAAAAATAGGGTGTGGAACCTCATGGAAGATTTTGAGGGTTTTGGCATCAAATCCATTCCTAGGAAAGAGAATCAAGCATTGATGAGGATTTGCAGCAGTAGGGGCAGCCTTTGACATTGTGGAAAGTATTCAACAAGACAAGGTACAGCCAAACATCCACGTAATTTGAGGCCTTGGTGCCGGATAACAATGTCGGTTAGCAAGTGTTTGAAAATGACCAGCAAATCATTCATTTCTTAGAAGAAGTGAGTTCTCAGCCAAGAATCAAGAAAAATTGGAACAACAATATGGTGACCAAGTGGTACAGCTGAGAACTAACAAGCTGCCCAAGGACTTATCACTTTGGAGTCCATTTTTAATCCCAATGATCAGTTTAGAAAGGAGAAAGCAAACATTCAGGTCAAGAGAGAGGATTCAGTATCCATCTTGGTAGAAGAGAACAAACCATTGCAAATTGGAAGGATGAGAACTGAACAAGAAAGGTATGAGTTCATACAGCTATGTCAAGAGTTCCCTGACGTGTTTCTTGGAGCTATGAAGACTTGAAAGGTTTCAATCCCAACTTAGCTCAGCATACCATTGAATTGGATCCAAATACTAAGCCTGTCAGGTAGAAACAAAGACCAGTCAATCCACACATGGAGCCTCTCATGAGGAAAGAATTGGACAAGCTGATTGAGTCAAGAATCATATTCCCAATCAAGCATTCTAGTTGGGTTGCCAACTTAGTTCCAGTCAGAAAGAAGAGTGGAGAGATCAGATTGTGTGTTGACTTCAGAGACTTGAATAGAGCCTCTCTCAAGGACCATTACCCACTCCCTTCCATGGAGCAAATATTGCAAGTTGTAGCTGGTTCAGAAAGGTTCTCATTGCTAGATGGATATTCAGGCTATAATCAGATAATGGTGAAGGAAGATGACCAGTTCAAGACGGCTTTCACCACCAAATGGGGCACATATGCCTACAAGAAGATGCCATTTGGCCTATCAAATGCTGGAGCCACTTTCCAAAGGGCAATGGATATGGCATTCAAAGGGTTGATCAATAAAATAGTTACGATATATCTTGATGAAATCACTTTGTATTCTCAAAAATGTAGTGGATCACCTCTTTCATCTGAGGCAGGTATTTCAGAGGTGTAGAAGATTTGGGGTATCATTGAATCCCAAAAAATGCATATTCCTGGCTCATGAGGGGAAACTTCTAGGCCATATTGTTTCAAAGGAGGGATTGACGATTGACCCAGAAAGAGTTGAAGCAATTCGAGCGTTGCCATTGCCAAGTCACAAGAAGGCTCTTCAAAGCTTCTTAGGAAGGATCAATTTTGTCTTTGAGGTTTGTTCCAAACTTTGCAGCTCTCGTAAAGCCAATAACGCTGATGTTAAAAAAGAGCATGGCATTTAAGTGGACATCTGAAGGCAAGGCAAGTTTTGAGGCAATAAAAGAGGCTATATCTCAAGCTCCCACTCTCGTCAATCCAGACTTCTCCAAGGGTTTCATGCTATATGCCTTTGGTAGTGGAGACACAATTTCTGCAATCCTGGCACAACAAAACAAAGAAGGATTAGAAAAACCAGTTGCTTTCTTTAGTCAAAGCTTGGAGGAATACGAAACTAGGTACTCTTTCATTGAAAAGCATGTACTTGCAGTGATCAGGAGTTTAAAGAAATTCAAGCACCTAGTCTCAAACAACAAGATCCAATTATTGGTCTCTCATGCGGGAGTCAAGGACTTCCTTCTAAACAAGGATCTGAATGAGAAACGTGTAGGATGGATAACCCATGTCATGGAATATGACATCGAGATTAAGGTCACCAAACTAGTACGTGGGAAGGGACTATGCAAACAACTAGCCTTGAGTCAGCAAGTTGAAGTAGGTAATGGAAAAGAGGCTGTCTTGGTACTACAGGATGGTCAAGAATAGGAAAATGATGATGTGCCCACTCCTTGTTGGACTCAGAATATGATACACTTCCTACAGACAGGCCTATGCCCTCCAGAAATGAGCAAAGCAAAGAGGAGGTACTTTAGATTACAAGCCATTCCATATGTGCTTGTTGATGGTGTTTTGTTTAAGAAAGACATCAATGGAGTTCTATTGAGGTGCATTGGGACAGGTCAAATTGAGAGGGTGTTACGAGATTTTCATGATGGAGATTCCGGAGGACATTTCACCCCACGAGTAACAACTCTCAAGATAATGAAGGCAGGGTATTATTGGCCCACAGTGTTCAGTGACTGTTATACATGGATAAGAAAGTGCAAGAAATGTGCACTCTTCACGGGAAAAGAAAGACTAGTAGTGCTTCCATTGCACCCAATTTTGGTTGACCAACCATTTATGCAATGGGGATTGGACTTCGTCGGGGTCATCAACCCAAACTCAAGCCAAGGCCACAAGTGGATTCTCACAGTGACGGACTATTTCACCAAGTGGACCGAAGCAGTAGCGCTCAAAGAAGCAAGTGAGTATAACATACTAGAATTTTATGAAGAAATAGTGACCGGGTTCGGTGTGCGGCCACTATCATATCGAGATAATGCATTAGCATTCATAGGTTCCAAGATTACGAGAATGGGCTGTCAAGAATGGAATCTATTCAAGCACCTTTTCAAATTATTACCCACGGGGTAATGGGCGGGAGTAGAATCCACGAACAAAAAGTTGCTAAGGATCATCGGAAGAACTCTGGATGAAAACCAAAGGACATGGCATACCAAGCTAAAATCAGCATTATGGGCTAATAGGATAACACCAAAGAGGTCTACAGGTAGTTCTCCCTACAAATTGGTCTATGGGAAAGAGCGATTGCTATATCATTAGAATTTCCAGCATTGGAGCTCATGAAGCAGTTGGAGTTGTCTGAGTTCAAACCAATGGAGGCAGTGTACGCAGAGTTGATGGAATTGGAAGAAATAAGAGAACATGCAATTCTGATGATTGAAAAGGATCAGACCTTAGTAAAAAGATGGTTTGACAAGAAGGCGAGAGCAAGGACCTTCCGGGAGGGGGACCTAGTTTTGAAATGGGATGCAGATCGGGCGAAACCTGGAAGGCATTCCAAGTTTGATGCCATTTGGAGTGGCCCCTACATGGTCACGAGATGTAAAAGTGGTAATGCCTTCCAATTTTCTGCATTGGATGGAGAAGAACTCCCAATTCCGATTAATGAATCTATCTTAAACATTCTTTACTAAAAAGGAAAAGGTTTACCCTTGTAAATATTAGCCTAGATTTCAGTTCCTCTAAGTGCATATGCACATTGTCTTGTTGTAGTTAGGTTTCTTTTTCCTAAGTGCTTTGGCATAGGTTTTGTCACTCTCAGGTTGAATTTCTACAGTTCAGAGCGCTCTCGAAGAATGAGTTGCGGTATCAGGATCGGGATCAGAGATCAGGTTGGTTTCAGGTTATTACTCCATGCCCAATGGATTGTTAAAAGGCCACTGATCTTCTACCTAGCAGCGGTGACGACCCATGAAAGTCATTGCTAAACTGTTATCCAAAATTCACCCCCCCAAGGTAATTTTGATAACATATTGATTCAAGGCAAAAAATCGTGTTTCTGGGGTCCCCTCGGTTTCTTTCTAACCCTCCTGTCCAAGAAGAAAACCCAACATTTTAAAAGTATGTGAAAAAGTTGCAAAGAGCCAGGCTTGAGGCGAAATACAGAGAAAATTGACTAAGGCAGCACTAGGGACAGTTGGGACGTCGGGGCCCGAATCGGCCAAAAACCCGCCAAATGGTCCGCGTAGCAAAGGGACATCCGGGCCATGGGGATGCGCGGACGCGAAAAAAGGCAAACCGGCCAAGGTGAAAAATTGACTAAGCTGCAGTGTCAGGGGAAGTCTAGGACATCAGGCTATGAGTACGCGAAGGACGCGAAAAGGTGAAGCAGCCAGAGTAAGGAAGCCCGAATCGGGTGGTTCGAGAGATTTTTGTCCCCAGCATAATTTGGGACATCGGGCCAAAGGTACGCGAGGGACGGAAAGGTGAAAGGGCCGCAAACAGAGACAAGGAGGGCCCGCATCTAATGAAATCGTGCCACGTGGCAGGGGAGTTCAGAGCTCGGGGAGAGTTTTGGAAACTTAGCAAAGTTTTGGCCCAAAACTAAAAGGTAAAGGTTTTCCCCGTGCCCCTGTCAATGAACCAAACGATGCCACGTGTCCCAAGTGGCGGGCGCGGGGAAAATGAAATTTTTCCAAAGTGTAAGAAAAGTCAAAATTTTCAAGGAAAACCCACGGAAAGGGAAGAAGAGAGAATTACGCGGCCAATCAGTGCCTGACACGTGTCATCCAAGTGGCAGAGCGGGAAAAAATTCAAATATCCTGTTTTGGCCTGTTTTTTTCCTAAATCTTCAGATCGCCATAACTTTCGATCCAGAGCTCAGATTTTCACGTTCTTTATATCAATGGAAAGCTGGTGAAATTCTCTACATGATTTTGGGGTCAATCTTGCATTTTGGTTTAGTTTGGAGAGAGAAAATTGAGAAACACCTCTGGCATGTAATAATAGACAGAAGTGACGTTTCAACAACCAGCTTTAATACAACAGACAGTTCACCGTTTCTGCTAGACAGTCCGCCATTTTGCCAGGATTCGCCACTTCTACCATAATGAGATGAGCTAAATGTGACCTAGAAGTGGTTGGGGTAGATCTGAATTTCCTCTCTCTTCCCTCTCTCATTCTTCCTATATATTGTAAAGAGGGGCTTCTTTCTAAAGGTCAAACCTTCCTGTTTTGCCCCTCCCTTCTTCTCTTTGGCAGGTGAATTTGTGGAGTTCAAACCTCCCATTTGAAACTGTAATGTGACTCTGCCTCTTGGCATTTTGTAGTATATTGTATCAATCTTTGGAGCAAGTAATGCATGTCTGTGGATGATTCTCAACCCTCTCTGTGTTCATTTGCATCCTCCTGATCTTTCACTGCAAATTTTGTTATCTTTGCATGATCTTGCATCGCATTTTAATGGTCTGTGTTTATTGGCAAGATAGGTGTTCTTCATTCCTCGGTGCATCACCTGTTAGCTTAGGTTTATTTTTGTGCATCTTCTTACCCTGTCTCCTTAGTGAGTTAGATTAAACTTTGTGCAAACCCTTTGCATTTTTCGTGTGCATTTGAGCAGAGGAATAGGAAACAACCTTCTTTGGAGATTCCTTTCTAATTTTTGCAAGTCCCACACTTAGAGGAGGGATTCAATGTTATGCAAATCACACCTGCTTTGGATGCTAGTAGGATCAAGCTAGAAATCTGATCAAAATCCGGGGTCTTTGTGATTTTACATCACAGTGTAGTTATTGAAATTTGTAGCTAACAAGGTTGAGAAAAAAGTATCCACATACTTAGATATTCGGGCATCTATGTAGGGTTGGTTGGTATAGCTAGTGTTTTTGCTGCTACTGTGCACACTTGTTGTGCCCCACCACTCCTAAAGCAACATACTACCCCATGACAACGCCCTCGTCCCCACATCTCTAAGGAGAAAATGGCTCCTCAAAACTAGAGTCATTTTCTCCACCTCCATCTCCTTTCTCTCCACCAAAGAGATCTCTGAGTAACTCTCCTCCTCCTCCGCGTGGGTCTCCTCACCTACCTCCTCCCCCATCTCGCCTTGGTCTCGTTATGCACATCAATGGGTATCTCCTACTCCTCCTCCCCGCTGTGAGCGGGTGTGGCCTCAATTAGAAGGAGGGCTTGGTTTGGGGTGCTTGTCAAGCATGAAAAACCCATCTCACTGTAATAGGGACCCCTGGAGTCACAATAGTCCAACCATGGTCACCCCTAGGGCCTCCTCGAGACTCCCTAATGCTCCTGTATACAACTACCATGGGAGGAAGAATATCAATATAGGGTAACCCAAACTACTAGGGTACTCTATCAAATGGGTGAATCTCCACCCTCGCTAATCTGTCCACTAACTGTCTAGTAGTAGCACAAGCAATCACAATAGTCCCATCCTGACCCCATACTCTAACCATATCCTGGTAGGGTGTAATAATGAAGTCAACTATAGTCAAGGTGGCCATTGGCTGATGTGGTCCTCTAAGGAATGACATGCCAATCCATCTCATGGCCCTGATGACCCCTAGGTCCTATATCCTAACTCCCCTCTGATAGGGGATGATCCTCTCATACACCCAACTCATCACTAATGTGGGATGGCTCAATGACTGTCCCTATAACCTCACCACCTAGTACAAGTCGTGGTATGTAGTCCCCAAAATATCTTCTCCCCAATCATAATTCTACCCATCGCTTTAACTCGCATAACAATTAGAGCCCAATAATACAATAACTTATCCCCGCCCTTATCTCATATCTACCGCAAGCCAAAATACCCATGATGGCCTTGTGGAGAGTAGGGATAGGAGTGGATTCAATGGAATGGAGCCTCATACCCTACTTGGTGCCCGCTGACACCCCATCATCCCCATATAAGTGGCCTAATGCCTAGCTCTTGTTGTAGACCATACAGTCTCAAGAGTCAAATGTCTCCCAAGTATAGGAACTCCAAGTATCTTGTACACATCCTTAAGAGTGATGGTCCACTCTCCTCTAACACCTAGAAGCCAAAAAGTGTTCCGGTCTGCATCCTAATAAGAAAAGAGGTTGCACAATATATGGCTAGCAAGTGCAATGTGTGGCACCCGTGTGATCCTCCATATCCCGGTTTGGTGCAAAAAGTCTGTCTCGGCACCTAAGTTGTGAGATCAAGGATAGCTGGAAGCTAGTCACACACACACACACTCTCTCTCTCGGCTCCAATGAACATATTCCTCCTTCTACGTTCATAAAACATGAAAAAGAGCAAGTTAGTAACATATTCCAATAGGAAAGCTCATCAAAAACATTACAAAACAATCAAAAATCCAAAAAAAAGTCTAACTTAGTCAAATAAGCTCGTTGTCTTGACAATTACAAGAATACCGCCTTCTCAAGGTGGCGGTCTTGTAACCACCACCCTTAGAAGGTGGTGGTCCTATAACCACTACCTTGTATAAGGTAGCGGTCCTATAAAAAATTGACAGGCCATCTATTTAACCCAAAAACACTAAAAAGACAAAAATAACTCATTTTTAACAAAATAAAAGGCTAACCCACTTACATTACCCCCTAGGGATCATTTTAAAACAATAAATTTCAGAAATACCCCCTTAGGTGAATATTTTCAACATTTTACATATTTAGGAAAAAAACTATAAAATACTAACCTTTGTCAAAGCCTTGCTAGATCTCCGGTCTTGGGGTTATGACCACGTCGTTGCATTGATCGTTTTGACTACACTTTCGTTTGAAACGTTCACCGTCGGCCTAGAGCTCAAAAATGACTAATAGGATATGTGCAAATGATTTACAAAATGAGTTGTTTTGATACACACACACAAACACAAACTTTGTTTTAAGTTCGTTTTGAGTGTATGTTCCCATGTTTGGAGCGTTGGTGCACGTATACTTCTATCCCCACGCAAATGGTAATTCCTTTTATTGTTTTGAATTAGTGTTTATTTTCGATAACATATCTATCTACACTTGATTATTGATTTTGTCTTGTAGGTAATGAGAGCTTGGATGACGAAATTCGACACACGGGCGTATTAGGTATAGCTTCCAACTCCCCATTTCGGGAATGCCATACTCGGACTCTACATTTTATGCCTCTTCATGGCTAAAATTCTTCTCCGAGGGGGAAATATGTTTGCACCCAAAATTACACGTGTTACATTGTCTAAAAACAGAATAAAATGTCCCCAATGATGATTCATGTCTTTTTCAAAGGTGTTCAAGATCCTATACCTCCTTTAACTTATATTTGTAGCCTAGTTTGCCTTACTTAGCCTTTGCATGCTTTTCCTTAGCTTCCCACATTTTTTTGGATTTTAGTTACAAATCTGTTGCTCTACGGGATGTGGTTTTATAACGCCACCCAAGTGGGGGTAGTTTTGTAACTACCGCTCTGTGCAAGTGGAGGTCTCAGAATGCTTGTTGCCTTGCACAGGCGACGATCATATGTGCTTTTTCCAGAATTTTCCAACATCAATTAAGACGCGTGTTTTCCCACTCAAGTTCACTTTTAGAGAAACATTTGTGAACCATTTTAGCTAATTTCAATCCTAACTACCTTGTGGCATTCTCTTCTTCACTTGTAATTTGTAATTGATCATGATTGATTGTTCAAAATGCCCTTTCATTGTTGATGTGGCACCCTATGGCTACAAGTGTTATTGTGCATAGCCCAATCAACCTTCTATAAATTGATCATTTGTTCTCAAGAAAATGGTCGGAGATCATTTTGTGTATTCTTGTATTGTTAAACTACCTCATTCTTGCTAGAAATTACATAGCTAAGCTCTATTTACTTGTGATATCTCTCTTCCACTTTCATAATTACCAGACTGCCATTCAAGTTGTCATTGTTCCAGCACCTTCTCATTGCTACTTCTACGACATTCCTAATCCCTTGGACTCATGCAAACACATGAGATTCAAAAGACAAGCTAAGGGGACAAAGCATAACACACTTGGATTTCCCATTGTTCTATATTTCTAGGTTGGGGTTGATGTTAGTTTCTTCATATTATTGTTTCGAATCATACGCATGCATATATATCAAATAGAGTAGAAAATAAGTATCTCCATTGTTGCAATCATTCAATAGTTACTGATAGATCAATTCATATAGGAAATCCTCCATAGAAATATTCTTTACTCTTGTCGGGGAAGTTGTAGGGAAGAAAATCTTCTGAGAAGCTCTAATTTCTTCTCATGCTTCTGAGGAAAAATAGAGGTTAGATTTACATCCATAGTTTAGTGAAGCTTTCATCATTTAAAATAGAATAGATTTATTCTACACAGATAAATAACTACATCCAGTTGTTTATTTGTTTTAGGATTCATTAATTAGAGTAGAAGCTTTTATTTCCTCATTTCTTCTTTAAATTCCAGAAAAGAACAAAAATATTTATTTTACTAGAGTAGTAACTTTGTATTGTTTTATTGCATTTATATCTTGAAAAATACCAAAAACATAGAATAGTTTCAATTCAATTAGATTAGTTGTTATTTGCTTAATTAAATAGATCTTTTCAATACATGACCATCAACGGTCCTCAACAAGAATGTACATACGGAAGTGATCCACGGGTACCACAACCAAAGGGTCTTGAGTTATTTACGATACAAGACTCTATCTTCTTCTCCTTAGAACACCAACTTGATACGTCGAGACAATTCAACAATTAAATGTCTTAAACATTATGGTTGATAAGGCCTACAAGTTCTAGACTACTCCTGAAAATAGGGTGTAGATATACACATGACCATACAAGTATGACCATCCTTTCTAATCCATCTATCGACACATCCAGATTAGAGAGGCCTTCCGTGACTTTGACAAGCATATCCCATTATTGTGTGTTGAGGACACCGTTTTCCTTGACCAACTTGTCCATCCCATTCACGCACACTTTCATTCACATTCCACACTTCACTATCATTTGGCCATCCACATTTACACATCGGTTGCCTTGACATGACCTAGGGAGTCAAGTGTGGTTGAAGTTCGTGTGTCGATTTTCATCCATACTGATCACCTTTGAGCACATTTTTAGTCCCGATGATGAATTCAAAGGTTAAGAGAAGTACATAAAAACAAGGAAGGAAGATTGTAAACCTATCACAATTGCACAAGGAATGTAATATATACTTGGAAAGGTAGTGATGAGAATGAGAAGCAAGCCTTTATCTCCTTGTGTCAAAAATTCAATGATGTGTTCTCATGGGATTATGAATATTTAAAGGGGTTTAATCCAAACATTGTCCAAAATTCCATTAATCTTGGTCCTAATGTCAAGCCAATTAGGAAAAAGTAAATACTAAAGACTAATTAGCCCCAAGATAGAGCCCCTCATGAGTTAGGAGTTATCCATACCGATTGGGGCAAAAACAAATCCTATAAAATAATCTACATGGGTGGAAAATCTTGTTCCAGTGAGGAAGAATAATGGAGAAATCAGACTTTATGTTGATTTCAGAGATTTAAACAAATCCTCCCTCAAGGATCATTGTCATTTACCTTATATGGAGAAAATTCTATAAACTAAAGTTAGATATGAAAGGTTTTCCATGTTGGATGGGTACACGAGGTTTCAATTAGATCAAGGTTAAGGAAGAGGATCAATACAAGACTACATTTATGACAAAATGGGGAACATATGCTTATCAAAAATTCTTTTGGTCTATCAAATGTAGGTGCTACATTCCAAAGAGAAATGGACATTGCTTTTAAAGGGTATATCAATGAATTCATCCTTGTCTATTTGGATGATATTACTATTTTCTCAAAGTACAAAGTAAAGATCATATAAGCCATCTTGAGAAGGTATTTGAGAGATGTCAGGAATTTTGGGTGTCTCTTAATCCCAAGAAATGTAACTGCAGTTCATAGGGGAAGCTTTTGGTGTCGGGACGAGGGGATGAAATTTATATTTAACCTAATTAATAAACATAAAAGCATACATATAAAGAAATGAATGCACATAAAAGTAAATAACACAATAACATGAGATTTAACATGGAAAACCCCAATGGGGTAAAAAACCATGGTAGAATAATTTCCACTATATGAGAAACTTTTTACATCTAGTCTAGTAAACTCCCTCCTCACTTCTACTCCATGTATTTACCCAAATCCATTGATTTGATTCTGAATATGACCTATATTCATATTTAAATAAACCGAAGGATTATGACTTTCTTAAGTGATGGAGTACACCTCCTTGATTAATATTAGTTAATAAATAATTAACAATCGAATATAAAGTTTATATTTAAATAATAAGAATATAAGTTATTATATATTATTTAACTATAAACTAAACATTACGATTACTTAATATTATAGTTCTAACACTCCCCCTTAATATTAAGTGGGGATACATAAACCAACATTACCTATTTGTACAACATGATTTACAAATCCATAAACCCCAAAGGTTTAGGCTAACATTTGTATTTTTGAAGTAATTATAACACCTTCATGATGATCAACTTACCTTTTGGTATAAAAGGTTTTAGAATCCATAAATCGACGTATGATTTAGGCTAAACAAGATTTGTGAGATTAAATCCCACCATTTATCATGGAAAAAAATCTTAAACCGCATCTCTAGGAGCCTTTATAACACAAGGACCTCCTTTAAAAATAGATGGACACACTAGACAATATTTTTGTAAAATCTATCATTTTACATAGACCACAAAAGATATTTTTACATGATTTATGCCGAGTAAAATTATTGAGGAGAAGGAGTCAACAACCGACCGACCATTAGGAGGTGACATTGCATGCACACTCCCCCTTAATGGAAACTCTGAAAGGCCAAGCATTGCACACAATTGCAATATTTTACATCACACAATGGATCGTAAACATAACTGCAATCTTGATCTTCGAACTAGAGATCTCTATCACCGTAGAGAACCTTCTCTCGAGATAACATGCATATGAACTTCAATATGCTTTATTTTCGATGTTGAACTAGATTCTTTAGCAAGAGTAATACAACTCTGACCACCACATAGAAGAGGAATATTTCCTTTAGCTTCCATGTGTATCTATTCCAATAGCTGCTTCACCACATGGATTCTTTGCTACTTCCATTGTACTTCTCTACCTCAGTAGAAGAAATGGAGACTATTGGTTGCTTTTGTTGTTCCAAGTAATGGTTCCTACACCAAAAAAATTGAACACATATCCAGTATATTTTATATCTAACACAACATCAACATGGTTAGAGTCACAATATCCATATAAACATCATAATAAACATATAGTAAATAATTATTGATTTCACTTTTAACTATCTGTAAAAGTTAAACATTAGTTGTATAATAAATAACATAACAATATGCTTAACAACTAACCATGTTAAAATATGTTGAAAAATTTCAACATACTATTCTTGTAGAAATATATATTAAATGCAATCAATATTGGACGTCTCCAATACAAACACAAGGGCATCCCCAAGTGTTGTTTGATATACATATAATAATATTTTAGTAATCACACACTAAGATTTTTTATCAAAACATATATATCTTCATTATCTTAATCCTTTTAAACAAGAGATAAGACTTGATAGATAACATATCCAAACAGATAATCAAATTATACAAGAATAATAAGATAATTCATTGAAAACATGATCTAATAACAATGGAATTTTCCCATGGATTTGATTTTGCTTCAAATAATGATCATGTTAACACCCTTCAATACATTTCAGAGGTGGTAAAGCTTAGATATGTCATTTATGATCAATTTTTCATGCCAAAAATGAACAAAAATTCTATTTTTGAACAAACTTACTAAAACGAAGCAAAATTTTAAAGCATATATAAGCCATTTTGTATGTTTTCAGTTGTAGTTACTTCAAGTTCATTTTTACTAACCCATCTGAGTTAATTATAAATGAAAAACAACTCATTTTTCAACAATGTATTCATATACTTTTCATTTAGAGGTAATAGAAGTAAATTATAAAGTTATTATATTAGCACTATGATTATTCTCATCATCTTCATCTTGATTTGATTTATTCCAGTTTTGATTTTTGAAATTTGACTTGTTTTTTAATTTACAATATTATTTCTTATGGCCAAATTTCCCACAGTTATGACATTTACCATCAAAACTAACTTTTAAGTTTCCTGGTTTCTTATCTTTACTAGGAGGTTTAAAAGTTTATTTTTGATTCTTGTTGAACCTAGAAGGTTTATTTTTCATTTTTGAGCGAGAAGTGCATGTGTGGCATTCTCTTTTGAATTAAAATTAGTCATAACCTACTCTTCCTGAACTAGGAGAGCACTAAGGGTTTGTAAATCTGGAATGTCTTTTTCTGTTTGATATTTTGAATTCAAAATTGAAATGAAATTTCTAAATTTCTCATGAATATTCAATTGAATAATGAAATAAAACAATTTATCCTGAATTAAGTTATAGCTACACCCATCTAACTATGACTTAATATTTTTTTATTTTTGCTAAATAATTTATCACTTTTTCATCTCCCTTCATGGGATTTGTCATAAGCTCTAAAATCAATTTAATGATTTTTGATAAACGCATACCTTTGTGCATCAATTCCAATTGAGTCCAAGCCTCACTCAAACTTTCTTGATTCCCGATATGAAGAAGAAAATCATCCCAAATTTTTTGCAAAATGATGGACATCGCCTCTTGTACTTTCTGTTGATACGCAATGACGTTGTCTGCAGTTGTTTGTCTTCCAGTCGGAGCTCTCTTAGTTCCATTAACAACTGCCCATAATTTGTGAGCCATGAATTTTGCCTTCAATTGAATCTTCCAAATGTTGTAATTATTCCCATTCAACATCTGAGATTTATCAATTGAAAACTAATTAGACCCCATTTTTGCGTAAATAGAATTAAATAATTAATGAGGATTAAAAATATTTTAATAGAAATTCCTGTCGTCGTCATTTAATCCTCGCAATAAAAAAATGATCAGTTTACACCAAAAAAGGAGGTCCTGTCAATTGGATAGTATATACATGAATGCATTAGTATGATATCAAAAATAAATCGAAATGTGAGTGATTTTTTTAGTTTTCTATCTAAATGACGGTGATGATTCATTGTCGTGTTGCAAAAAAATTATTTGACTATTTTTCTCAAAAATAAATAACTGTACAATTAATTTATATTTTCAAAAAAATAATAATAGTTTATATATTAAAAAAATTGGGAGCTCTTGCTCCTTATTGTTTGAAATTTCTATCAACTCGGCTGAGTTGGTCTAACCAACTCGACGAGTTTATCATCGAGCCAATTTAATCAATGTCAATTTATAACCAATAATGAAATTAAACCATCGAACCATATATTATATCGAACTATCACATTTCAATTTACAATTTAAACTGAATCATATTAACCATTTGAGCCACATACACTGCGAACTTGTTGCCATATAAATTATACAACTATCTAATTAAACTAATTATTTTCTTAATTTAAAAACTAAAAGAATTAAATTATATTTAATTTTAAGAATAAGAAAATAATATAAGATATTTTCATCAAAAAGAATAATAAAATAATTTTAATATATATATATATATATATACAACAATACTTTGACTTATCCGCCAACCAACCACATAACGAAAGTGGAGTTATTTAAATAAAAACATGGTAATTGATTGTTTGAAAACAAGAGTGTAGCACATTAATAAGCACATATAATATGGAGAGAGGTATGCTATTTATTATCTAGTTTGTAGGGTTAAAGAGGCCCTAATACTTTAAAAAATGTCATATCTACCTAACCCACACGCTATATACTAAGCAGTCTTTTGTTATGAGTTGGAGATCACCCCCTTTAAAAACACTTAGAAAATTTTTCATTTAAATTTTTAAATGGTGACCACCAAATAAGGGAAAAATACTACCGTTAGGAGAGGTGGTTAGAATAGGGCCGCCCCCATACCATACACAATGCCTAAGATACTAATATCATATAAACTTTAAAAAACATATACGTGCCACTGTATAAAAAAATGGTCTCGAATTTAGAAATGTAAGGGATCATCTTCCTTTTAATTTTTTTATAAAAACATATGTGTGCCAATTTTTAAAGTTTTATTATATGTGGTGTCTAAATTTAACAAGGTCATGATATGGAAAATCTTGTCGAAAATGAAGTTTTGTGGAGTGGATGAGGAGTTTATTAGGAATGAAGAAAGGAACATGTGAAGTAAAGAACATGTGATTGTATATTTTTTGAAAAGGAATCATTGTCCCAAAGTCTATGTTCTTGTTGAAATGATTATGGTGATGTAGAACGCCGCCCTACAATTTAAACAATTTTTGTACATGTAGGTGGAGTCCTTTTGATTGAAGTGTGTTTGGGTCACCTTTTTGTAATCAAATGAGGCAATTAAAAAAGTAGTAAACATATTAATTTAATTAGTATTGCATAACAAATGTATATGCAATTTGTGAAAACACAAATTTTTACCTTGAGAAATTAGGAAATTAGAAAAGTAGCAAACATATTAATATAATTAATATTCCTTAATAATTTTTATGCAATTTGTGAAAATACAAAACTTATTTACATTTATGTGAAGAAACCATCAAAAATTAAAATTTATAACCTGAAAAACGTAAAATATCAAAAAATTTAGGTATGACCCAAGTCTAGAATTTGAAATCTCATCAATATCAAAGTCAAAATTTGAAGTCTACGAAGAGAGAAAATGCTCTACAACTCGTGCAAAATTGGAGTCAAATTTTCTAGGGTTTATCTTTTCTAACCACCATACTGTGGCCTTTTTGCTCTGTGGGAATTTATTGCTATAGTCTCTCCTAGGGTTTCTCAGCCCTCTGGGTGTCCCCTATATAATGTCCTCGCCATCTTCAAACCCGGTTGTTTCAACCGTGGCAGGAGATAGTGGAGCGAGAAATGGCATTGCACAAGCAAAGCGACCTAGGAAATTCATCCCGAAGGTCTTTCACGAGGTAATCTTTCTCCTCCTAATGTAGTTCTACCCATTCCTGAATTTAATGTTGTTTGTCAATGGTTAGAGAGATTTGCCTCATTGGGTATTTTGTGGGTTGAATCCCCTCTAAAAGCATGCTCAAATCCTAGGTTAACATAGTTTGGACTCCTCATGGAGTCCTTTGGATAGCATTCAAAACATGACCAAGGGTTTCTTTCTTTTTCATTTTTCTGACCCTGCTAATGTGCCCAATATTCTGGCTAAGCAAGCCACTTGGTATGTCCACAACTCACGCTTGTGTTAACACCCTAACACAAGGACTTTGTGGTATCTGAATATACTACCCTTAAAGTGCCTATTTGGGTTGAATTTCCTGGTCTTCCTCTACCATGCGTTCCTTTTTTGCCATAAATTTCCACCTCGCTTGGGTGGGTAGTTTTCCTGGAAGCCGATAAGTTTTACCATGCTCGTCCATAAAAGTGAGTATGCATTGAGATTGATCTCTTACAAGATCTCAAAGAATTTGTGGATATTTAAATGGGAGATAAATGTTATTCCCAGTGGGTCATGTATATCAATATACCCAACACTTTCTTCCGTTGTCAGGCATTTGATCACAAGATCAAGGATTGTCCACTTTATGTACCCCATAATCGCCTGTGGCCAAAACAACTCTCGAGCCAGTCAAACCCCAATAGGAGGAAGGTTGGCAAGTTGCTAAGGGCCGGTAAAACAAGAACAAAGCCCAACAATCCAAAGCCTTTGGCTCCCATGGCCATCGGGAACCAATTGTTAAGGAATAATCTCTCAAGTATCCGGCTAAGGAACCTACAATGCTGCTAAAGAACCAATTGTTGTTGTCATCTTGGCTACTCCATTGCCAAAGTATTCTAGCACATTCCTTGTGGCATCGGTTTTCATATACTGCACAAATTCGTTTATCACATCCCCATCCCATATTCGGTTCCCACTACTATGCGCAAACAACTCACAAGGGTCATCCAAATGACCTCGAAGTCCTTCCCGCATCTCTCGGGACCATAGCCCAACACGTAACATGGATTCCAATGAATTGGATTACAATATTAGGTATTCCGACTGGAAAAAGTTGATCTACATGATTTTTACAGCACAATGTTGCTCATTTCTTACACAATCAATATGATGCCCTTGATGGATTGGAGGATGGGGATATAGCTCGACCAATGTTTCCCATGAATTATCTATCTTGGAATGTTAGGGGTCTTACAGACTCCTGTCGTAAATATGTGGTGTGTGAAACTCGACAATGATGTGCAAATCTGGACATTTTTGTTTTGTAGGAAGTAAAAATTATAGGTTTTTAGTTATAGATGGTATAAAATCCATCCATCGGTGGCCTAACAACTTGGATTTCTGTAGCAATCATGAAGCAAGGCGTGGGGGATTAATTTCACTTTTTTCTCCCAAATGGAGGCCCTTATTAATTAACCATGGTATCGACCCCACCAACCATGTCATATGGGTCCTCTTTAATATTGATGGCCACCCTTTTAGGATCATAAATATTTTCACCTCGAATGATGTGGCCAAAAGGGATGATCTGGGGTGGTAGATAGCCAACTACATTCTCGATGCCTAATAGGTAATAAGTGGAGATTTTAATATGGTTAAATCCCCTAATGATAAATGTGGCCACTTGCCTATGAGGTGGACACCTGGTGAAAGGGAAGCGTGGTACTTCATGCGAAATAAATTCAGATTTTTTTATCCTAACACATCTCGCTTTCCCACCTCTGCAACTTGGTACACGTGGACCAATCTTCATGGAGGGATAGATCACATTCTTAAATGTCTTGACAAGGCCATGTTGTCAGCTCAAAATTTCTTTGAGTTCAATAGCATTTATTCTATGCCAGTGGAGGTCATGCCTAACTTTTTCCTTTTGGACCACTCTCCTATACGATTTCGTATATGTTGGCATGATGCACCCCCTTTTGTCATAAAGGCCAATTATTTCTTAATACTTCCTTGATGAAACATTACAAGCTCATCTTTCAAGCTCATCCACCCTCCGCAACTTGTTGAGCTGCTCTTGACCACTATTTGGGTGTTATGCCACACAAGCTATTAGAGGCTTAGAAGGTGATCTGTGAAAGAATGCTCACCATTGAAGACCTCCATGAAGCCACTCTATAAATGGATAATGATAAAGCATTGGGATGCGATGGATTCCCTTGTGAATTTTATAAAGCTCTTTGGGATTTTGTTGGGCAAGACCTTTTTAGGTCTATCTTGAAGGATTTCAGAACCAATCCCTAGGGTCATGCATTAATAAGGGAAACATCAAATTTATCCCTAAGAAAGAAGATCCTGAGAAAATCACTTGTTGGCGGTCGATTACATGCTAAATGTCTCCTATAAAATCATTACCAAAGCATTAGCTATGTGATTACACAATCTTCTGCTTGTTATTATTCAGCCAGAGAAAAAAGCTTCATACAAGGATGTTTCATCCTGGATAACATCATCATGGTGTGGGAAGGCATGGAATGGGCTCGCAGATCTCATCAGCCGCCATGTTTATCAAGATTGACTTTAAGAAGGCTTATGATTAGATTGAATGGCCATTCATTCTCTCCATGCTTTAGGCCCTTGGATTTGGAACCATTTTTATTCAATCTATCAATATGAATTTTATAGACGCCTTTGCTCAAATTTATATTAATGACCTTAGCTCGGAGCCTTTTGGGATTTTTCAGTTTATTAGACAAGGTTGTCCTCTTGCCCATGCACTGTATGTGCTAGTAGACAAAGGCTTTGGTTATCTCTTAGCTCATGCCAAAGTGCAGGGTCTTGTTCATGGAATCTCACTACCTGATGAGCCCAATTCACAACTTCTCAATGGGCATTTTGCAAATGATTCCTTCCTTATGTTTATTGAGGATGATACCAACATTCATAATGCTATGCAATGTTTGGATTCTTTTTGCCTAGCTTTTGGCTCTTACATTTAATGACAACAAACCTAATGTTACCGGAAATATTTCCTTCCCACACCTGACTGGCTTGCCACCTTTGATTGGAAAATTCTACAACATGGTGAGATTTTTAAATTTTTAGGTATTCCTTTTGCTTTTCAAGCCTCCCGATTGAACTATGGCATTATTTCATTCAACGGGTGGTGAAAAAATTGGAATATTGGATCACCGAGCCTTTATCCTGGATGGTGAATTCCAAATCTACTCTAAAGTTATGGAAGCCACCCATGTTTACTATTTATCTTGTTGGATTCCTTCTAGAGCCTCCATTCAGAATCTTGAAAAGCTGCTCAAAGCTTTTGTATGGGTTAATGCTTCTACTAGAAAAGGTTTTCATCGGGTAGCCTAGGATATATGTTGTCTTCCTTGAAATTCTGGAGGCCTCGGGCTTATTCACATTCAATGTCAAGGGCAATCTCTTTGTGCTAAGTGGATTATCAGAAGCATTATTGGACAAGAAGCTTGGAAAGTTATCATACGACATGGTATTGTGGAAGGTTCTCCTTATGGATGCCCTATGTGGAAAGGCCTAGGGTTTTCCAATCTACTCATCACTCTTTTCTGTCAAAATTGTTGGCACCTTTGTGCTTAAGAGTATTTGGAAAGCGTGGGAATGTGTCAAACCCTGGCTTTATGGAAGGGGGATGGATTTCGTAATGGGCTTTCTCTCAATCAACAATCTCTCTGGTGGTCGCTGATTTTTCAATCCCAAGATAAATTCTTAGTAGAGGTCCCAGGAATCTTTGCACTCAAATTATTTAAGCGCAAAATTCACACCATCAAGGACTTCTTTTGCAAAAATGCTCAATCCTGGTTCTCTTGGTTAGATTTTAAAGCTTTGTTTTGGATTTCCAACCAAGATCAGGATACTTTCACTACTGTGATCAATTCAGTTCTTGATCACATGTTGCATAAGATTTCTATGTATTCCTCTCACCCATGCCGATACTCCTTTTTGAAACTACAAAGCAAATAAAGGCTATCATTGGCTCTCGCCACATTTTCCCATGTTGGAAAAACTTATTACTCATTGGGGAACTCATGTCACTCTGTCTACTTGGGGTAGGTGATTTGAAACTATTTGGACTATATGTGTGGAGCCCAAAATTACTCATTTTCTTTGGTGTATTCTACACCAAGGCCTTCCTATCGAGGCTCGTCTTGTTCAAATTGGGATCTTGACTCCCAAATGCCCCTTTTGTGGACATTTGGAAACACTTTTGCATGTCTTCTAGTTCTGTCCCAAAGCTCAAATTGCCTAGAACTAGATCCATTCATTTTTTTCCTTCATGACCCCACTGTTTCACTTGGCAACATATCCTATTACGAGATAATCCCAAACTTCTACCTATGTTCACCCAGATTTGTGATGTTTTTAGAGGGGAGATTCTATTTTTACATATGGAAAGAAATAATCGCTATTTTCTTTGCTAATTATGTAGTTGATCGATATTTTTTTATTTATATTAAATCTATGGTGATCTCCAATGTGCTTCTGCAGATTCAAGTTCAGGAAAACAAGGTGGTGCTAGAGGTGGATCACCTCCAGACCCTGCTGTGCCACTGGGGGGAAGCCCCGTGCAATGTTTCCCGAGTGCCTCCATCTCCCACCAAAGCGGTCCTCGCCTTTATCCCATTGTGGTTGGCATAGCTAATATTACCATGATTTCAGCGCACTTGCCGCTCTTTGGGGCCATTACATCAGCATAGTCACTCTTCATCTCACCGCCATGGCTGGGTTTCTCCACCGCATTCATCACTCACTAGCAGGGGCCGAGTCTCTCCACCTCGCTAGCATGGGTGGGGATCTCCTTCGCCGCTGATTCGTAATAGGGTGCTTGACACCCACTATCACCTCGCCACCATAAGAAAATTCCCCGCCTAGCTTCGCCATTCCTATGCATGGGGAAGTGGACCTAGAGGAAGAAATTACTACTAGCTAGGAGATTCTAGATGCTAGCAAGGACTTTCCTAGTTCGGGGTGGCCGGATGATCGGGATCTTCCGCCTGGGCATGTTTGTTGCTGTTGCTTGATAGTGCTTTTTAAGTGTTTTTAGGCAATGCCTTTTTTGTTGTACTCTCCTAGGCTCGACCTAGTTTGACTCTTGTTGTTCTAGGCTTGGCCTAGCTTTGTTTGTGGTTTTGGGGTGTGCTCTCATACCGCCCACTTTTTTGTTGAAAGCTATCTTGTATCTTATTACATTAATATAATATAAGATCCCTTTTCATCGAAAATGTTTTAAGTCCACAATTTGTATGGTGTAGCATAAAATATAAGCACATCAAACTCAAAAGGATAAAATGAATATTTTTTGTGAAGATATGACAAAGTATTTTGCAAAGGATAAATAAAAGCATTAAAGGACCTCCACCTATTAATAAAATATTCTCCATCTCTTTCTGTCCATTGCTAAGGTTGGACCACGTTATAGAAATCTATTTATATTTTAATTTAAGACTTTAATAAAATGCATGATATTTCTTTATAACCCTTCTTTCCACAAAGGCATTTCTTTTGAGGTAAAGGAAAGAGGAAGTGTAACACAAGAATATATAATTTCTAGCCCATGAGAAGAGGCATAAAGGCTGATCCCATTAAAAATCTCATTAATTAATAAAAAGATATGATTTTCCATTAGTATTTATGGATAGGTTAAAGAATGTATAAATAGGCTTCCAAAGATGGACGGTGAGCTATATGACATTTCTACATAAATCAAATACTTTTGAATGAGGTCAAAGAAAACATATTTTTGACATAAAAGGATTTTGAGAAGGATACTAAATAATTGTGCCCTTCAACCTTTTGATCCACACAATTACCAAAGCTACCACATCCCTTAACTATATCACTAGAGTTTCTCTGAGTAAAGAAAAATTAGGGAGATGAAGAATTTAGAGATTGCATAAATATTCTCAAAACCTGTCAATGCAAAAATTGAAATATTCCCAAAACAGATGAGCAAACATTATTCGGTTTATAGTACTACTGTTAAATCTGACAAATATTTTCTAAAAAGTGCATGACAAGGTGTCATATTCAGGGAAAGTGTCAATTGTGTAAAAATACGGTTGACATACATTACATTACCATGCATTCTAGGATTTTTTTAGTGTCCAAAATAAATTTAGAGCTTTGATGAAAACAAAAATCAAGAACTATTAGGGGTGGAGGATTCTAACATGAAAGAATGGCCCTTTTGCTGATTCTACTTCATCCCGTTTATATATTTTTAAGATCATTACAAAGCCATAATAAATAATCCAAGCATACAAACAAAATAAAAATGGTTTTTCTTAAACATATGTTTCGTTGGATAGATCATGGAAAAATGTATTCAAAATTGTTTTGATACCATCGACCAAAAGCTAGAAGAGATGATATTGTTACAGAAAAGACTGCTGCTTCGGATAAACTAAGCTCTTGTTTTTGTGTTTATTTTTAGATGTGGAAAGACCTTATTAAAAAATCCAAGGATGACGACTTGGGTGTCATTTAGACCTATGTGTTTTGGGATACCACAAACCCGTACAAGGCCAGGTAGATATATGAATGACACCCATTTGGTATTTTGGTATATATAATTTATAAACAAATTGAATTGGATTCAAATTCAACATTACCCACCCAACAAGCCTTTTGAGAGAGGCTATAATAACTCAAAAAGTGTTAAGAACCTTATTGAATAATAAATGCCATAGACCAATTGTGATTCAAACCTAAGGCTTATATTTCTGGCCGGGTCACTCTATATTGAGCTACTTGCCCCTTCGTGGTTTAGAGTTTATATTTTTTCCAACACCTCGGTGGGCTACTTATCCCTTTGTTATATAATAGAGAATATTTTTGAAGACCGATATTCAAAGTACTGCAAAGGTTACTGAACGAGTCAATTTTTTTGGGCGAGGAATATTGTTTTTTAATTTTATTTTGCAAAATCTAGTAGTAAAACATTGATGTCCACAAGAACAAATTTCTCTGATGCATTTTGTCAAACAGTTCACGTACCTTTTGTATGCTTCAACATTTTGCATACATATCTACGAAAGCATTTTCAACTACAAACGAATTTCAATTATGCTTTAATAAATGTCCAATATCTTAGAAACACAAGAAGTTTTCCATCAAAATTTAGAAAATTACCATAGCCAAAGTGAGAAAATTACAAATATTATCAGCTAAACACCAAACTGTAGTGAGTGAAAATAAAAATTACTCACATGAGAGAAAATTATAGAATCGAGCACTGTAAGGAAGACTCTAATGGGATATGCACTATCTGGTTTCACAGATATGCCTGATCGTCCCTAAACAAAAATTTAGAAATTCCTGAAATATTACACAAAACAATAATCAGTGCTGTAAAGGGAAAGGAGAGTAGGGAATAAGCACAAACAAACAAAACCTTTCACAAAGAATCCAAAAATAGAAAACACATATTCCTGGCAAATAAACAAATTTTTTTGCAAGCATTTTTTTTTCGAAGTCATGGAAAAAGAGTTTCACCTTCTTGTTCTTGACACTGGTTTATCTCTAGGTAGTTGATGAAAATGGCATGGGAACATGACACTATCAAACCATGAAACATTTCCACCCTTGAGCCACACAAAATTGACCAACCTTGCATAGTACATAGTAAATGCATTAAATGCGTAATAGTAAATGCATTCACTACACAAGAGGACATCCGCTTTTCCCCTCTACAGTGGAAAATAAAGGGAATAACCAATAGAAATTTTCCAAAATTACAAAATCAAAGCTTCAAACTTTAGTCCAGCACCATTTAAATACAAATGGCACAATCTGATTGGAAGCAATGCAAATATGTAATTGCTAGTGTGAAGACAATATCCTTGCCTTCGGTAAGATAAAAAGAAAGGGAAAAAAGTCCACGTGGAGAGTGGGATTTTATTTTTTTTTAATAAACTCTAAGTTTTAATATTTTAGAGTAAGTTATATTATATATATGATATAGGTTTTAAATTAAATATAGATAGGCATATATTAGGTTCTTTGATATATAGTTTTCAAATTATATAGATTTTAATATGATGTTTATATAAGTTATTATATAAACTTTATCCTATATTATATTTTTATTTAAAGAATATAGTTATAGATTATCTATAAACTTAGAATTTTTCAAATCAAACCCTATTAGAGGGGGTCCAAAGGACATAGGCATATTATTTTGAAAAAACACAATAAGGTTAAAATAGTAAGAGAATTTTTACTAGGGGTGTGATTCCACATGTGAATACAAGTAACATCAAATTTTACTGAGAGGATAATTAATTTCATTGATTTTCTCCTCTTTAACTTTCATACTTGAATTTACCTTCCAAAATATTTAACCTACAAACGTTTGAAACTATACAAAACATGAAAATTATTTCATATAGTAATAAATCCTTACCTTTTGTCGATTTGATTTTCACATAGGTAAATATTGAAGCCCCTTTCACCCGTGCACACCACATTAATACATCCAGAGAGGGAAGGGGGGTTAAATAGGATACTAACCAACTAACCACATAACTTCCCAACCATTGTAACTTTAGAATTAAATTAAATTATTTAATCCCACTCTGGTACCATGTCAGGATGAGGGGATGAAATTTATATTAAACTTAATTAATAAATATAAAAGCATACATATAAATAAATGAATGCACAGAAAAGTAAATAATAAAATAACATGAGATTTAACGTGGAAAACCCCAATGGGGTAAAAACCACGGTAGAATAATTTCCACTATATGAGAAACTTTTTACATCCATTCAAAGTAAACTCCCTCCTCACTTATACTCCATGTATTGAATCTATTGAATTTGCATATGACCTATAGTCATATTTAAATAACCCAAAGGTTATGTCCTTCTTAAGTGACAAGGTACACCTCCCCGATCAATATTGGTTAATAAATAACAAACAACCTAATATAAATTTTGTATTTAAATAATAACAATATAATTTATTCTAGTTTATTTAACTATAAACTAAATATTATAGTTCTAAAATTTGGGGCATATTATTTCAAATGAGGGAATTGCCATTGATTCAGAAAGAATTTTAGCCATCTTGTCTCTTTCCTTGCCAACTCACAAGAAAGTTTTTCATTCGTTTGTTGGAAAAATTAATTTTGTTAGGAGATTCATTCCTAATTTTGTTGGATTAGTCAGGCTTATCACTCTAATGCTCAAGAAGGATTCAATTTTAAAATAGAAAACAAAATGAAAGGAGAGATTTTCCTAAGATTAAATAGGAAATTTCTCAAGCTCCTACACTTATCAACCCTAAATACTCCAATGATTTCATCTTATATGCATATGGAGCTGAATCTAGCATTGTTGTTGTTTTGATTCAACAAAATGATCAAGAATTGGAGCAATCAATGGATTTCTTCAATAAAAACTCAAGGATTATGAATTTAGGTATAATCACATTGAAAAATAGGTATTTGTTATCATTATGGCTCTAAATAAATTTAAAAGTATGCTTTCCAATAATCATATCAAAGTTCTAGTCTCACATTCCAGTGTGAGAGAATTTATCATGGGAGAAAAAATCAGTGAGAAAAGAGTTGGATGGGTGAAAAAATTATGGAATATGATGTGATTATTAAATCCACAAATTTGGTAAGAGATATATCACTTTGTGAGAAACTTGCTTTGGATGCTCGAATGACCAAGAAACCTTCTTTTTCATGAATAAGGAATCTTCACATGATGGTGAAATTCAACAGATGAAGGAAATGTAGTTAATGATCATAGTTGGATTGGTGATATGACTACCTTCTTATCTATTGGTACATACCCATTTGGCTTAAAAATACCAAAACAAGACATCTGAGACTAAATTCCATCCCTTATGCATTGATTGATGGGATTTTTTCAAGAGAAATATTGATGGAGTTTTGCTGAGGTGCATTGAAGGTGAAAAAGTAGACAAGGTTTTGAATGAATTCCATGATGGATTCTTAGATGGAAATTTCTCTACCAAATACATTGCCATGAAAATATTAAAATCATCTTATTTTGGCCTACACTATTTGTTGATTCTCACAAATGGGTCAGAAAATGTAGGGAATGTGATTTCTTCATTGGTAAGAAGAGGTTGGCTTCCCTTCCACTTTATCCAATTCAAGTAGATAAACTATTTTCATAATGGGGTCTTGATTTCATTGGCATGATCAATCCTCCATCAATTTCTAGTCATAAATTGGTCTTAACAACAACAGATTACTTTACCAAGTAGATAGAAGTTGTGCCACTTAAGGAAGCAACTGAATCAGTTATATTGGACTTCCTTGAAGAAATTGTGACAAGGTTTGGTATCCCTCAAACTATCATTTATGATAATGAAAAATCTTTCTTAGGATCTAAAATTTCTGATTGGGCTCTTAGAATTGGGATTTATTTGAAGACTTCTTCCAACTACTACCCTCAAGGTAATGGTTTGGTAGAATCTACTAATAAGAAATTGATTAGAATCATGAAGAGAACAATGGATATCAACCAAAGGTAGTGGCATACAAAGGTAAGAAATTATCTTTGGGCTGATAGGATCACAATGAAGAAGGTAATTGGTACTTCCCCTTACAAACTTATCTATGGAAAAGAAGCCAAGATTCCTTTGTCACTAGAGTTTCCTTCACTTGAGTTAGCTCAACAATTGGAATTTGAGGGTGTAGATCAAAGAGAGATTATAATGGAAGAACTGGTTGAGCTTGAAGAATTAATAAATTATTCCATGATCAGAATGGAACAACATCAGAAATCAACCAAATAATGGCTTGATAAAAGGGATAGAGTTCAAACATGCAAGGTTGGTGATTTGGTTTAAAATGATATGCTTATAGAGATAAACTAGGGAGAAACTTCAAGTTTGATGTAATTTGGAGTGGGACTTATGTCATCAGTGATTGCAAAGAAGTTAACTCTTTTGAGATGTCGAAATTGATGGAGATGCATTACAAATCCCAATCAATGGGATTTATCTCAAAAATTCCATTAAGTTGTTTTGTTGCATCTTGTACATATTAGTTTAGTTTCAAATTCCTCCAAGTTCTTTCAAAGCACATTTTCTTTTGGTAGTATAGTTTTAATTTCCTAAGTGATTTTTATAGTTTTGTTACTTTTGGATGGTCTCGTTGCACATTTTTAATGACAATTTATTGAGAAAGTGTAGATAAGAAGAGATTCAAGGTGTCAAAGATCAATTGCAATACTTCATAGAGACAAAGCAAAGCAACTAAAATCATATTTTGCAGCTATTATTTATTAGTTTCTTCAAAGCTTGCAAGGAAAATAGGGTGAAAAGATCAAGTTAAGAAAATTTTCCACTCTCATAAAACTTTATTAAGATTTTTTTTAATAACGAGAATTGTCACTTTAAGCTTGATGACATATCATCTCTAGGTTCGGGAAGTACTTCGAGATGGATTTAGGGTTGAGATTCAAGTTTCAAATCAATTTTCAATTTAACAAGATGACTCCATACCAAATGGATGCTTAAAGACAAATGATCTCTTCAATCAAGTAGAAATATTACCTTGTGAGTCACCAAATTGTTATCCAATTTTGCACCGTTTATAAATTGTAGAAATCTGGACTTGGGTAATTTCATGGGAACTTGATGAACAAACATGAGAAAATAGGTATTTTTCATGTTTGGGGTGCTTGCGATTTTCTTGGGGCACTTGATTTCATTTTTGAACATTTCTCTCCTTCTCTCAAAGATTTAAAAAAACCCAAAACTTATAAATTTTTGAAAATTTGGAGAATTTCAAGTGTATTGTGGGCAAGAACTTTGTCATGGGAACCAAAGGATTAGATGGAATGATTTGTATGGGAATAAATATTCCCTACATCTTGGTTTGGCATGAAATTTTTAGGGTTTAGTTCAATGCTTTGGTAGGGCCAAGGAAAACGAAACACAAAGAACTAGTTCCTTATGGGCACAAGTTCCTATAAATCCCTTTTGGCTAATGAACAAAGGCAATGGGGAGTTAAATGGAGACGAGAGTGTTGTGGGAACACATGTTGTAGATGGAACATAGTACGAAGGAACTAGGGTGAAATTGAATGGTTCCTCACAAGCGTAGTTCCCCAATGGAGGTCAAGCTGAAAACAAAAGGGATATTGTAGTGTGGGGAGGATGGGAATTGGACAAAATGAGTCTAGGAAGAACAAGTTCCATGGGAACATGAGTTCCCCACATAAGCATCTAGGTCGATTAAAAAAAAATAGAAGACTATTGCAGAAAATACGGGCCCGAAAGGAACATCAAGCACCAATTCCTTAGTGCTCTAAAACCCGACTATAACAATGCATTTGGGAACTTGTCTTCCTCACCAACCCCTAGACTGCATGGCCATATATTTCACCCAAGTAGTCCAAATTTGGAAAATTTTATATCATTGTAAATATCTCATCATCATCTACACTTTGGAAATTGAAAATATTTATTTTAGTGAGGGTAGGTGGGAGAAAAAAGGAAAACATCTCAAGCATTGAAATGAACTATTCCAAGTATCCCAACTACCAAAATTGATGAGGTATAGTGCCCATTATTTCTTCTACAAGCAAGGTACAATGGAGGAATGGCCTTGAAAGGTTTCCCATGCCTATTTTCATAGATTTAATGCATGTTGTTGGTGGGTGAAGGTGGAAATTTGATTTCTCTCTATTTTCCTCCCCCTCTCTCCCATTTTCTATAAATTGTAAAGTGATGCTCATTTTTAATGTTGTAAATTATTGGAATGTAAGGGCATCACACAAGTGGTGCACAAGTGTTCTAATTTGAGTTTCAAGCCTCATATTTGGGCATTTACATGATGATAATTTTCCTTTTCTCCTTCAATGTAATGGATTGTGCATATTTGAAGCAATAAAATACTTGTTTTGTGGCTATTAAATTTTCCTAGCTTGTGTTCTATTGCATTTTCTTTCCTTTTGTTGCATCTATGGGTGAATTGTGCATATTTATTCTCCTTGTAGGGTTTGAATATTTTGTGCTCCATGGAAATGGTGGCTTGAATGATGTTTTGGACTATGGCACTCATGTTTTCCCTCTCCTCCATTTTCTTCCTATTTCTACTCATTTGAGAGTGTCTCGCCTCCTCTTCTTATTAGTATCACCTCTCTTTAGTTTAAGATTTCATTATATGCATCTCCTTCTCACCCTGGTCCCTTAGAATGATAGAGTAGAGTTAGATAGGTGTATTTCAATTCCTAGGAGTAGCTTAGAATTAGGAATAGGTAGAGGAACCATCTTTTCTATAGGTATGTCTAAGTTCAAGTCCTACAACTTGGAGACAGTCCCATATTGCCTAATAAATCCTAGGTTGTCTATGACTCAAGGAAGGTTGCAATTTTTATCTCCAACATCAACCACAATAGTAGGTGTTATAAAAGTGAGTCGATGGTGTCACATCTACACTAAGAATACACACAAAAATATTAACTGTTGATATAATGGACTCACACAATGTAATTATGGTGAAGAGAGTACATCGGGTCATATAATTCAAATAAATCTAGATTATGTCCTTACCACAAGAATCGAAAGTACATATTGTAGCCTAAAAAGATAATGACTCAGATGAGGAAGTACGAGAATCGGTAAATTGTGGTACACACTAAAATGTTGTTATAGTCTCCCAATCTTCGCAGCCATCACATAATTGTTGGTTGATTGTCTATAATGTTAGCAAGCACATGAGAGGTGATAAGAAGTTTTTATTCATTGAGTGACCAACCCACTTGAGATTAGTTTTGAATTGCAAACATCAAGCAATATTTAAAAAGGAATATGCAATGTCATCATTCATCTCAGGATGAGAAGTTTTACCCTCATGAAGGTGTTCTATGTTATGAGATTGACCACAAATCTCATGTTTGTTTCTCTGCTCTTGAACCAAAATATCAAGGTGGAATTCATGGTCCAAAATGAATAAAATCATGTTTGATCTCATGAGAAGGTATAATACTTGCTAGATATTTTTGAAGGATCATTTATTTGTACTAAATGTAGTTTCATCCTCTGCAGTTTTCTATCTCCCTCCACGGTGGAGTCTACTTGCACTATGGAATTTTGATATGGGAACCTTTTTTAACTCCCTCTATCATCTCATTTCTAAGGATATGGTTCAAGGAAATCCTCCACTCTCCCATTCACTTACTATATTTTATGGATGCCTAGTAGATAAACAACATCAAGATCCATTCGATACGAGTACCTTCGATGGGTGAGAACTTGTTGGAAGTAAACACTCTCTACCGAAATAGATTGCTGGAAATAAACACACGTTATAGAAATGAACACACTTACTTTAGAAATAAACACACAATTTGAGAATGTTGAAAGTTGATTGCAAAGAAAGAAGAATCTAATCTAGAACACTTGTAGGAACAAGAATACGACATATTTCAACTTGAGTAATCAAAAGAATTTACAAAATTAATAGATCTATACTATTTGCTTTGGAAATATAAATACAACTTAAAAAAATATCCTAGTTCTTGGAAGACTGGGCCCTTTCTCCACCTTAAAACAGGATTTGACAACTTAATATACTCTCAAAATAGGAATGGCTATTTTATTGATAAAATGTTTTGCATTACAAAAACGTACTGTCTCTTCTTATCTCTTTTTATTTTTTATGTATATATATCTCTCTATATATATATTTATCTATCTACTGATTCTACGCATATATATGCTTCTTCCACAGGTGTATTTATAGCCATAGCATTCCTACTGATTCAGATAGAACCAAATTATTCCCAAAATAGATGTTGAATTGGATCATGGCATTTGGACGTATCTCTTTGTATGATAGTTATCCATGGATTTGTGAATATGAAGAATCAGAAATCTTCCAATATGATCCTAATTGAAAGGATCATTGATTGATAAATCACCAGATGTTTGGAATAAATAAATTCTCATTGGTTCGAAACTTTAGAGAAGTTCCAAAACTAAAGGAAATTGTTCCAGATCTAACTGTGAGGATTTTGGAGCTACATGCAGGAGTTCCAAAACTAAGTCCAAAAGTTTAGAACTAAGTGATGGAGTTCCATAATTAATTCGAAAGTTCGAAACTAAGTGATAGAGCTTGTAACTGCGTAATGGAGTTCCAGAACTAAGTTTGGAAGTTTTGGAACTAGAACCGTATTGAAACCAATGCTTTTAAAAACATGTTGACCACTTCATACTTTGTTCTTGACTGATTGTGACCTGTTTTATTACAAAACTAAACTTCCAAAGCACGTAGTTAGGAATTATATAATTTTAAATGTTATAACTATGATAAAAAGATGGACAATTACATCCTAACTTATATTAGATCAAACAAAAGTCACAAAATGCAATCAATCTTGATAAAAAGGAGAGTAAAATAAGATCATTTATTATACATTAACGAGACATATTTTGGCCTCATCATTTCCCCTGTACTTACTTGTTTGTAAGTCCTCTTACAAAATTTACTCTTCAAACCTTGGATTGTGTATTCTGCACTCTAATTGACTGCTCAGGTCAAATATAAACTGAATATCCCAGTGTTTTAGTTCAGAAACACTATACCCTGATCCTAATTCTACTTTCCTCTTCCATTCCTCAAATTGAGTGGGATCTTGAGGTTCTCTATTTTTCCATGGGGACATGGGAGTGAGAAGAAGGGGAGGCCTTATTCTCATTCCCATCCATATGCCCTTGTGCTTTTCATTGATATGAGGGATTAGTGTGCATAAAACTTTTTCTCTTTTCGAACTCCCGATAAAAATTGTGGGAGATATTACTTCCCTTCTCCTCAAGGAAACTGTAAGAAGCTCCCATCTTTTCAAACATCCATCATAAATCTCCTCAAAATTTTCCACTTCATAAAAATTAAAGGCATCAATACTTTTGTAAACTAGAAAGATAATGTGTCTTGAACCGTTTATCAAAGGCATGGGTTCTAAAATGTTTAACGAAAGTAGATGGTTTACCATAATGAGTCCTCATGCAGAGACCAGATGAGCTAACTTTTAATAGATGCTCAGAATCCCTTTCCTTCCATGCAATCTTATTTTGAAGAAAAAAAAACAAATGCATTAAGCTAGCTTTCTCCCACATACAAATTGATCATGAAGCCTGTGTTATTTTCTAGCATAAGATTGCAGAGATAGAATTCACAGAGAAGATTCTTCTACTCTACACTGGCTAAAGAATAGGCTGTCATGAACTTAGATTCATCTTTTATTTCATGTGGAAGGCCACATGTAATTCTTGACAACTACCAGCGAATGAATTGTTCTTCTAGAAACATGCTATATGCAGGAGAAGGTCTCCTACATGCAAGTAATTTTTCACTCATTATGCAAACCATTTGTATTTTTGCAATATTTTTAAACTTGTCTCCCTCTTCTTTGTAAAAATTTTCTTCCCATTCCTTTCTTGCTTTCTTTTCATCTTCCATCTTGCTTCTCAAATCCTCATTGGATGTTTTGATTTCATTGAGTTCCCTGCAAGTATCATCCCATAACTGCTTGAGTGGCCAATAAGTTAATTTAGTCTATGCAGAGACTGTTGACATAGTACTCTGTCTTCTGGAAATTTTACATTCTTCCTCTTTCTCCATCATCTACTGCTTAACTCTTGTTAATTCCTCAGTCTTGTCTGTAAGTTGAGTTGTTAGTTCCCCAATGAGCATCTCTCTCTGTTCTAACTTGAGTTTGAGGAAGTTCAATTCCTCATCCTTTTCTTTGATAATGAGTTTTGCTTTGGACAAGAACAAAGCCTGTCTAACCTAATGTTTCTCTTCTTTCTCGAAAGTTTCTTTGGGGGTTAAGCATTCCTCTTCTACCAAAGGAAATTTCCCTTTCCATCTCCACAATGCCAACTCTTCTTCTTCATGTGATAATGTTGTTGGTTCACCCAACTCTTGAAAAACTTGTTCCTCAAATCTCTCATCTTCTTTTTCCATCTCAGTTTGGCTTGGTCTAGGAGGATTCATGGCCTATGCTACCCAAAAATATCAATAGCTTCTTTTTCCAATTTGTCTTGTTCTTTCATTTCCTCTAGAATTTCTCTAAACCTCTTATCAATTCTTCTTCTTAAGGAGATTTAGTATGTTCAGAAATAGGTTTCCTCCTAGAGATTCTTCTAATTTTCACTTCTTTCTCTTGCCTAGGTGAACTGTCACTGTTAGAGATAGATATTAGCTCTCCTATAGCTATTGTAGAGGAAGGAGTATCTTTTAAGGTATAGTAGGTTTTGTAACTTTAATTATTCTTTCAGATCTTCTCCTTTTTGGTATGGTCTCCCACCTATTTCCTTATTTTTATCTGTAGGGGCACCAATTTCTAAATTAGTTGTAGGAGAAAAAGGAGTTAATATTACTCTCTTGATAATATCATGGTTTTTCTTAAACTTGTTAAGAAATTTCTCCCATATTTCTTCTCCATTTTTCTTTGCAAGAAAATGGTGTTGGCACACCAAATGAACTAACCCATGATGTCTGATTATTCCAACACCCCAGGAATACCTCTGGGCCATTGTATGAATGGAGTCAAAAAGAAACCCTGGAAGGTTTACTATGTATTCTAGTTTTGTAGCTCCATATCTAAGATGTATGAGCATTTTCAGAACTTCTCTTCCTACTGACCCAAACTGACCATCACAAGTTAAATACTTGACTATTTAAAATTCCACTCTATCAAAGGGCTAGGGAAAGCTGACCCTTCTGACCCCTTTTATGATTTTCTTAGTGTTGTAAATATATTGGGGTTCTGTTTCCCCCTCTTGTAGCAGGGTTTCAACTAATTCTTTTAAGGTCCCCTTGATAGGATTTGGGACATGCACAATTGGAACACCAGATACATTGCTTATTGTATTCACAGAAAAAGGAATTACAATATTTCTAACCTTTGTTTTGGATTTTCTAAATTTATAATGAATTCTCTTACCAATTCATCATTATACTTTGAGAACTTTTTCAAGAATTCCAACCATCCTGCTGTTCAAAGACATCTACCACTTCTTCATCTGCAAGAAGCTAGGTATCATCCTCAAGTTCGACTTCTTTTTAATCCCCATGGTAAAGCGGGAGATTCAGATTCATTCTTCTTCAAATTATTTCTCTTCCGGATTGGCTATAAAACTCTTTGCTTAGTTGTGGAATGGATGGGTTTAGTTGTGCAGAACTACTGTGCTTAGCATGGAATGCAATTTTAATTCTTCTACTTCCTCCTTGAAGTTTTTTCTTTTACAACTACTTCTTCACTTTGTTTACTCCACACAAATGATAGATCATTATAAACATGCCACCACTTTTTCTCTACCGACATCACCCTCATGATTACTCTCTTTTAATCATAATGTACAATAGATGACTCATCATACCACTTTTAAATCAAATCCAATCACACATGTGAACTTTTAATCTAACCTTTAATAAGTTAAAGACATAATTACCATCTTTGATGATGTGATCCCTTCATCATGATGACTCATCATTCCTAAAAGTGAAACAAAAAGAAAACGGTTAGAAAAGACAAGCTGGAATTTCAAGGAAATTCCTTTTATTTTGGATTAGCCATTTATTTGAGGAGATCAACCGCCATTGCTAGTTTTCAGTTGATCTTTGAGAAATATATATATATATATATATATATATATATATATATATTTTGGGGAAGAGAATGCCATTTAATGGTTTTCATTCCTTCCCTTTATTATTATTTTTATTTTTATTTATTTTTTTTTTTTTTGGGGAAGAGAATGCCATTTACTGGTTTTCATTCTCTTCCCTTTATTCTAGATTTATCCATCTGATTATTTGATCATTTTGGAAGAACTAGGTTCTTCCATACGATCAAATTCTTTTTCTACTTCAATTTTCCTCAAAACTTCATCCTTAGTAGGGGGCTTCTATAAAGTTTTAGCCTATGTCCATTGACCAAAAGTGTCATTTTGCTGCCATAAATGAGAAGTAATTGAATAGAACCATCGTCAAAGATCTTCTAAATCGATAGGGTCGAAACCATCCGGTTCTCAATATTCCCTTGAATTATTGGTACTTAGAATCAAATAGTAATGCCCAATCTCCTACCTTGAATTTCCTCTTCTTGATATGTGTGTCATGCCATTGCTTTCTTTGATCTTAGATTATTTCTATCTGCTAAAGTGCTTCCATCCTTAACTCATCCAACTCATTGAGTTGAAGAATTATTTCCTTTTGTGCTGCATCCAACTCAATACCTATTTTAGCTACTCCTCAATGTTTGTAGTTAAAATTCAATAGGTAACAAGGGATTTTTCCCATAGACTAACTCATATGGTGAAAATCCTGTTATAGTTTTCCAAGTTGTATTGTAGGCCTAGACAGCTTCAGGTAGTCTCTTTACCTAATCTCTTCTGCCTGATTCAACTGTTTTGGTAAGGATGTTTTCCAATTCTCTGTTTGTTACTTTAGCTTGTCCATTTTCTTGTGGGTGATAGGGAGATGAATTCCTATGATTGATCTAATAATGCATTGTGAAGGATTGGATCATATTAGACATGAATTGTGGCCCCTGATCTGAAACTATACTTCTTGGTGCACCTAACTTTACCATAATTTTGTGTCAAAGATAATCAACAACTGCTTCTTCAGTGGCATTTGTTAAAGCCTGCAATTTTTCCCACTTTGTCACATAATCAAAAAACACAAGAATGTACTCCTTTCCCTGTGAAGGAGGACTAAAGGTACCAACAAAATTCAACCCCCATCTTTCAAATGGTTTAATCACCACTTGAGGTTGCAGAGGAATTTCATTGGTAACAGTTGGTTATCCCATCCTTTGACAAGGATCACACCTCTTGATATATCTCTTCACATCCTTGTACAGAGATGGGCAATAATAGATAGTGCCAAGTATCTTGTGAGATGTTCTTTTCACTGAAAATTTTCCTCCACTTGGTTCATCATGACATGCCCTCAGTATGTCAAAGATTTCATCTTCTCTCACACACCTACGTAAAACCAAATCAGGACCACATTTAAACAATATTCCATTTAACCATTTATATTGTGATCGATTTTGATCAATTTTTTAATTTATTTATTTGTGAAAGAAGGAGGAAACTTACATGTTGTAAGATAATTTTCCATATCAACAAACCATGGTGTATCGGTTGAAATAGAAAAAAATTCATCGGAAATTTGTCCTTAATTAGATCTTTCTCCCATGTAGTGGTGGAGTCTTGACAAAAATCAGCTACCACATTAGATTTCCCTGGAGTATCTACTATGGTAATATAAAATTCTTGTAAAAGTAATAACCATCTAATTACCCTACCTCCAACCACTGGTTTGTTCATTAAGTACCTAATTGCTAAGTGATCTATATGTACAAATATTTTATACCCTGTGATATAATGTCTGAATTTATTAATTACATAGATCACAACAAGAAATTATTTTTCAGTGGTAGTGTAATTTATTTCAGTGGGAGTAAGATTTTTACTGAGGTAATAAATAACATACATCTTTCCTTCTTCATCTTTCTATCCCAAAATTGCACCAATGGAGTTATTTGAGGCATCTGTTTGAATGTGAAATAGTTTTTCCAAATTAGATCCTCTCAATATTGGGGTAAGTGATTAATTTTTCTTTGATTTCCTCAAAAGCATGTTGACATCTTTCATCCCAAAGAAATTCACAGTCCTTGGTAAGAAAATTAAACATGGGGGCAGAAATTTTACTAAAATCCTTGATAAGGAACCTATAGTATCCAACATGCTCTAAAAATGACTTGATATCTATGGAGGTTTCGGGAATAGGTAAATTTGAAATAATTCTGATTTTGTTTTGGTCAAACTAAATTCCTCTTTTAAAATGTGGTGTCCCAATACAATTACCTCATCAACCATCATCAAACACTTCTCATGACTAAGAGACAGATGGTGTTACTCACATCTTGTTAATACTTTGTCTAAATTCGTCAAACCATCATCAAATGTGTCTCCATGTACAGTGAAATCATCCATGTATACCTCTACACAGTCATTTGTTAGGTCTACAAAAATTTCTAATACAACTCTTTGGAAAGTTACGAGCATTACATAATCCAAATGGTAATACCTTGTAGGCAAAGGTACCCCATGGACATGTAAAGGTATTTTTGTCCTGATCCTCAAAGTAGCAACTCTGATTTGATTATATCCACTAAATCCATCCAGGAAGGAAAAGTATTGCTTACTTGCAAGGTTGTTTATGACTTGATCTATGAATGGTAGGGAAAGTAATCTCAATGTGGATTTATTTAGTTCCTTATAGTCAACAAAAATTCTCCATTTTCCATTCTTTTAAGGAACAATTACAAGAGGAGACACCCACCGACTATTTGAGATAGGATAGATGAAACTTGTAATAGTTTTTCAATTTCTTATTTGACTATATCTCTTAAGGATGGATTAATCCTTCTTTGAGGTTGTCTAGCTGGTCTAATGTTTTCAGTATATATGTGATGTATGAAAATACTTGGATTTCTTCCTTTCATATCTTTGTAGTCCTAAGCAAAAGCTCTAGTATGATTTTTCAAAACATCAAACAATTTAGCTTCTTCATCATTTTTCAACCAGTTGTTTATGTTCAAAATCTTACCCAGCTCAATCTCCACATGTTTGGTTCCAACATGTGATGAAATGATTTTTTGAAAGGGTTCCACTAAGGTATTTAGTGGACATGCATGTGGTGATAACATATGATATGTAGAAATATCTCCAAAGTTCCTGTTATCCAAAATTCACCCCTCAAGGTAATTTTGATAACATGCATCAAATTCTTTAGTCCCAAGCAAATAGATTGATTTAAGGCCCAAAATCATGTTTTCGGGGTCCCCTCGGCTTCCTTCTAACTCTCCTGTCCAAGAAGAAAACCCGGAAAGTTTTAAAAATGTGAAAAAATTGCAAAAGCCAAGCTTGGTGCCGAAAAATAAAGAAAATCGGCTAAGTCCTAGTCTACGCTTGTCTTGAGACAGGTTGAACGTTGGGGCGCGAATCGGCCGTAAAAGCACGCGGTCCACACAGAGTAGTTGGGACAGTTGGGCCAAAAGTACGTGTGGGATGCGAAAAGCTGAATCGGCCGAAAGAGGGAAAAAATTGCCTAAGTCTGTTTCACACAGTTGGGACACCGGGACAAAAGTACGTGAAGGACGCGGATCGGCCGGTTTGCCTGGGCGCAAGTCACCCATTTCAGCGGTTCGAGATATTTGTTCCGTGGCGGTCAGACAATTGGGACAAGAGTACGCAGAGGATGCGAACAGCTAGTTCGGCTGAAACAAAGGACTTTCGCTTGGGACATCCGAGCAAAAGTATGCGTGGGACGCGAAAAGTCAAAAGAGCCGAGAGCGAATGGAATCTTGCCACATGTCTTCGCCGCAAACAGGAACAAGGAAGCCCGAATCAGGCGGTTCGGAGAAATTTGTCCCAGACAGTTTGGGACATCCAAGCCAAAAGTAAGCGTGGGATGCAAAAAGGTGAAGTGGCCGAAAAGAGACAAGGAGGCCCTCGGATGAATCGAGAACGTGCCACGTGTCAGAAGGTTGAAAAGTTTCTAAGTGTTTGGCGCAAGGTAAAAAGGCGCCCCTCAGGCCCGAACCAATAAAATAGTGCCATGTGTCCAAGTTTAAGGGCCCGAAAGGAATTTTTAGAGGATGAACCCGCGGATGAATCAGAGCCCGACACGTGTCATCCAAGTGGTAGTGCGCGGGAAAAATTCAAATATTTTTCCCGCCGATCCGTTTTGGCCTGTTTTTGCCCTAAATCTTCAGATCGCCATAACTTTTGATCCAGAGCTCAGATTTTCACGTTCTTTATATCAATGGAAAGCTGGTGAAATTATCTACATGATTCCAGGGTCAATCTTGCATTTTGGTTCAGTTTGGAGAGATAAAATCAAGAAACGTCTCTCGCGCGCGTGGCAATGGCGTGAATCGACATTTCAACAACCAACTTTAATGCAAAATACAGTTCGCTTCTTGCCAAGGTTCTCACCCACCGCCATAATGAGATAAACTAAATGCGACCTAGAAGTGGTTGGGGTAGATCTGACTTTCCTCTCTCATTCTTCCTATATATTGTAAAGAGGGGCTTCTTTCTAAGGGTCGAACATTCTTGTTTTGCCCCTCCCTTCTTCTCTCTTCGCAGTGAATTTGTGGAGTTCAAACCTTCCATTCAAAATCGTAATGCAACCTTGCCTCTTGGCATTTTTAGTGTATCGTATTAATCTCTGGAGCAAGTAATGCATGTCTGTGGATGATTCTCAACTCTCTCTGTGTTCATTTGCATCCTCCCGATATTTCACTACAAATTTTGTTATCTCAGTGCATGATCTTGCATCACATTTGAATGGTTTGTGTTTATTGGCAAGATAGGTGTTCTTCATTCCTCTGCATCACATCTCGTTAGCTTAGGTTTATTTTTATGCATCTTCTTACCCTGTCTCCTGGCAAGTTAGATTAGGTTTTAAGTAAACCCTCTCGTGCATTTTTTTGTGTGCATCTGAACAGAGGAATAGGAACCAGCCTTTCTCTGGAGATTCCTTTCTCATTTTTACAAGTCCCACACTTGGAGAAAGGATTCCATGTTGTGCAATCACACTGGATGCTAGAGTGATCAACCTAGAAATCTAATCAACATCCAGGGGTGTTGTGATTTGGTGATAATAGTTCCTTGAGATGAATATTGGAAAAAGGAAAATAGGCGTGGTTATGATACTTATCTTGTTGTAGGTCGAACTCCTCATCACTGCTGCTTTCCAGAAATTCTTCACCATTTCCTGATATCTTAGAAACTGAAGCTACCAATTCTTCCTCCCCCCAAGATAAATCTCGTTCCTTCGGAGTGAAATTATGTATAGTCATAGGGAATTTTTGTTGTTGTGGTTCTAGAACTAAATATGATGGTTCGAAACTAAATCTAATGATTCTCGGGATAGAGTCTACAGGTTCCAAAACTAAGGTTATAGGTTCTAGAACTATTCCCGATTTCTCCAAGGACAATCGGTGTTCATTCAATGGTTGTCTAATCATATCTTCTACCTTGCGTACGTGATCCTGCAACGTGATCATGGCCAAAGAAGACAAGTTTTTCTTATTAGTATCAAGAGTATCAACCCACAATTGTTCTTGATAATCAATAGAAGGTCGTGCTAGAAGGATATAAGGAGATTTTCTTAGAATTCTTACCATTTGAGATAGTCATATCACCTAATCTACAATCAATTAAAGCAACAACTGTAGCTAACCATGGTCTACCCAAAATAATGGGATAACCAAGTGTTTTACCTTTTGGATGCAATATAAGGAAATCAACTGGATATTCCCATGACTCCACCATAACTGCTACATCTTCAATAACTCCTGGTTTTGCTACAGACTGATCTGCCATCTACAATATGGTGTTAGTAGGTTGTATACCTGTTAATGGTAATGTTTTCAAAGTGTCCACTATCATCACATTTATAGCCGCTCCCAAATCAACCAAAACATTATGTATATCTTTATTCCCTATAGAGATAGAAATAACAGACATACATAATCATAATGTCAAAATTATCACGTAACTATGAGATAAGATAGCAATGGAGCTAGCGACTTAAGTACAAATCATTGTGGTTTCCGCTATTTTGGTGGGTAGAGTGTCGCATTCTAGGCCAATAATAGCTGAAGAGAGGTTGCTTACTGACAAGAATCAGATGGTTGAAAAGCTGTGAACGGAAAAGGTGGACACGCTAGGATCCACACCTTTGGCTTGGAACAAGATTCTTCAAAACCCTAACAGTAAAGTGGGTCCACAGTCGGTTGTAAGAGGATAGTTCACGTGGGAAAAGAACAATGAAGGTGCTACCTGTCTAATGGTCCCAGATGGATGCGTGAATAGGGCTTTGGACAAAGTGAATCTCTCTCTTGTTGGTAAGTTTCTAGGCTCCAGACCTAATATTGATTTTATTAGAAAATGGGCTATTAGAAAGTGGAAACCTAAGGGGATCTGAGTATTACCATCATGTCACGGGTTTTTTTTCGGAAAAATTTAATCAGTAGGCTGATTTGGAATCGGTGCTTCTGGGAGGGCCATGGTGGCTAGGAAATATGGGCCTATTTTTGAAAAAATGGTATCCAGGGTTCGACCCGAACACTGAAAATATTAACACCATTCCAATCTGGTGTAGACTCCCTGGGCTACCGTTACAATTCTGGGATGATGAAATCTTGCTAAACATTGCTAAATCCATAGGTGCTCCGATGAGCTGGACGGACCCACGAGAAACAGATCTAGAATTGCTTTTGCTTGATTCTGCATCTCTTTGGAAATGGAGCAGGAGTTACTGGAGCACATCATATTAAAATCTAAGTATGGAATGTGGACCCAAAAATTGAATTTGAAACCTTCCATTTAAGATGCAAGCAATGTCATCGTATAGGACATTTTTCCAAAAAATGTCCTAATAAGGAGATCTCCACAGAGGAAGATAAACTCAAAAAGAAAGAACAACATAAGGGTGATTTAGAAATGACAAAAGAAAGTAGGGTGCTAGACTAGTGAAATCCAGAGAGAGGAAAAATCCCCTAACCAACCTGAGCTGAACTACAATAAAAGGAAAAAAAGGGGGTTCAGAACTTCAATAAGGAAACACCTAGTCTGGCGTCCTAAAACCCCAGTGATAGCATTGCATGGAGCACCAATCAGAAATAAAGAAGACTTAGAAATGCAAAATCCAGTAAAGGTGACTCTGGAGGTGGATGAACAAGAAGGAACTGTAAAGGTGAATATCAGTCCCAAGGATCTAGCTAAGAGCCCAAATGACACTAAGGAAGTTGAGATAGATAATTCTCTAGACTTCATTGAGGAAGTGTTGGAAAAGAACAACATGAGTTCAGAAGAAGCATTACACACTCCAAGGGACGTAAGTAAAATATCAAACACAAGAGGAAACTCTTATTTCAGCAACAGATCTACAGATCTGCCTCCTTGCTTCAAAGAATAGATCGAGATATGCACTTGATTGATAGTAAACAAAAAGAGAAAGAGGAGGGAGAAGTAACGCCGGTTAAAGAAGATGAGGAACTAACTTCTGGATTCAGAGAGGTCATTTAAAAAAAAAAAAGAAAAGAGAATGAAAGGATTTGAAATGATCCTAGAGTCACTATATAGTGAAAAGAAAAAGAAACTTGACAATTGGGAAACTTCAACATCTAGAACTACTAGATCTTCTGCTAGAAGACTGGTAGATTTTGGAAGTAGTTCTAAAAGAGGAAGACCCTCAAAGAAAGCTCTTAGATCCAAGAGAACAGAGAGAGACATTGCAGATGGAACTCAATGTCAATTGAACCATCAGGCAATACCAGCTCCCATTCCTATTTAATGAAGATTATCTCTTGGAACATCCGAGGTCTAAACGGAAACTCCAAATAGAGAATCATTAAGGAGTTACGGGAATCTAGTAGTCCTAGTATTTTGATTTTGTAGGAAACTAAGATGAAAGCTAAGATCCTTGAAACCAATTAATTTTTTTGGGAAAACTCTGATATGGCTGCGGTGGACTCTCAGGGAGCCTCTGGAGGTCTGGCTACTCTTTGGGATAAAATACACTGCACTGGTATGATTCTTAATGCTAGCACTAATCATCTTGCTATTAAATTTCATGCTATTGAGAACAATAGTGAATGGATCCTTTCTAATATCTATGCCCCTAATACGGTTAGTGGGAGACGTAAACTCTGGACTGATCTTAAGATCTTTAGAACCCAACATACTACAACCAACTGGCTTATCATGGGGGATTTTAATTCTCCTCTAAACCCAGGTGAAAAATATGGAGGAATCTCCAGCTTTTCCATAGGTATGGAGGAGTTTGCTGATTTTGTTGCTGATCTCAATCTCTTGGATGTGGATCTCCATGGAAATAAATACACTTAGAACAACAAAAGGTTGGGAAAAGATCTTATTCAAGTTAGACTAGATAGAGCCCTAATTTCTGCTAGTTGGATTCTCAATCAGGACTTCCATCTCTCTTCACTTCCCAGAATTGGATCGGATCACAATCTGATTGCCTTAAATCTTCTCAATTGGACTAAGCCCAGCAGAAGCTCATTCAAATTTGAAAAGATGTGGATGGAGCATGATGACATTTATGACAAAATTAAAGAATGGTGGGTTTGGAATGGTGAAGGCACTGCTCAATATAGATTGACTCAGAAGCTCAAAAATGTCAAAAAACAAGTTAAAACTTGGAATAAAAGAGTTTTTGGTAATGTGTTTGAACAAAAAAAGAAGTTAAAGCAGAAGCTCCAAGATCTGGAAATCAAAATGAATACAATGGGGAGATCTTTTGAAGACCAAACTGAGGAAAAAAACATTCTTGCAGAGCTGCATACGATCTGCAGTAGAGAAGAATCCTTATGGAGACTAAAATCTAGGGCTATCTGGCTTAAAGAAGGAGATAGAAATACAAAGTTTTTTCATATGACACTTTGAAGCACAGAGCTTGTAATAGGATTATGGAAGTTGCTAAAAGTAATGACACTATTATAAAAGATCCCAACAACATTAAAGAGGAAGCTCTCAATTTTTATAAAAAACTTCTTAATGAGAGGAGTATCATTACCGAAGAGGCAATTTCTTTCATGTCGGAGGCTATTCCCCATAACAAAATTGAGGAACAGAGATTTAAAGATATCACTAAAGCTGTCACACTTGAAGAACTACAAAAAGCTGTGTTTACTTTAGAAGGCGACAAGGCTCTGGGCCCGGATGGATTTTCTATTAATTTTTTTCAGAAATTTTGGGAAATATGCTCGGATGATCTTCTCAGAGTAGTGAATGAATTCTATAGAACTGGAAACCTTTTGAAAGAGATGAATAACACCCACATTGTGCTTGCTCTGAAAAAAATGGATGCTAAGGACTTCAAAGATTTCAGACCTATCAGCCTTGTGAATGCTATCTATAGAATTTTTACCAAAATCATTGCTACCAGGCTTCAATTTATCATGAATGATTTAATCTCAAGGCAGCAGAGTGGATTCATTAAAGGCAGGATTATCCAAGATGGAGTGATTATGGTGCATGAAACCATACACTCTATGGAAAATAACAAAAAAGTGAATATGGTCCTTAAGCTTGATATGAATAAAGCCTTTGATAAGGTCTCTTGGGATTTTTTAGACAAAGTTTTAATTAAATTTGGCTTCCCTGCTAAATTTAGAAAAATTATTAAGGCTTGCATCACTACGGTCAGATTCTCAGTAGTGGTTAACGGTGAGCCGGTGGGATTCTTCACAAGTAGTAGAGGACTAAGACAAGGGGACCCATTATCCCCCTGCTCTTCATTCTTATGGCAGATAGTCTTAGTCAACAATTGGTCAAGCAATTATTGATGGTCTCCTGATAGGATCAAAGCCCACTTCCATTAGCCACATAGCTTCTCATCAGCAATTTGCGGATGATACAATTCTTCTCTTAATGGCATCTGTCCTTGAAGCTCAGGCTATCAAAGCTATTCTGAAACTTTATGAAGCTGCTTCTGGGCAAGAGATCAATTATGACAAAAGCTCCATATTCTTCTTCAATACGCCTGAGGAAAGACAAGCTGAAAATTGCAAAAATTTTGGGATGTAAAATAAGTGCGCTTCCAGCCACTTACTTAGGACTCCCTCTGGGCACTAAAAAGTTTCTACCAAGGTGTGGAATGATTTGTTGGAGAGATTTCAAAAAAAAATGGCTGGATGGAAAGGAGCCATTCTTTCTAGTGCTAGTAAATGCCTGCTCATCAAAAGCACTCTTCAAAACCTGCCTATCTATATAATGTCTCTTTATAAGATCCCTGCTACCTTTAGAGAAAAAATTGAGAGGATTCAAAAAAATTCTTATGGCAGGGCATGGAGGAGAAGTTTAAATACCATTTAGTTGCTTGGGATAAGGTTTGTACTCCAAAATCTATAGGAGGCCTGGGCATAAAAGACATCAAGAAAATGAATGAGGCTCTTATTGTGAAAATGGGCTAGAGAATGCTAACTGAGAAGCAACCCTGGATAGATTTAATTAAGGCTAAATACCTTAATCAACAAGCTGTTTCTTCTTTTCTTCAAGATGAGCATCTTCCTTATGGTTCCATCTTTTGGAATAACTTAGTGAAGAGTAGAAATTTCATAAAACAAGGAAGTAAGTGGAAAGTGGGAGATGGTAGTGATATAAAATTATGGGAAGATAACTGGTTTAATGGCAGCCTCATGGACAAATTTGGAGTAGTAAAAGACATCATTGAAAGCAAGTATGGCACTAGAATCAAGGATTATATTGTCAGAATGGGCAACAAGAAGAAATGGAAAAAACTCACTGTGGATAGAGATGATCTGACCCAGATTATTTCCTCCCTGCAAGATCAGTTGGACCTTATCCCCTTAAGTCAGCTCGAAGTTAAGGATGAGTTGGTCTGGAGCAGTTCTATTGATGGGAACTACTCTGTTAAAACTGGCTATAATACTTTCTTTGACAATAATCAACTGAGTTTAATTGGAATAGAATTTGGATGAAGGAGCTAACACCTAAAATTAACTTTTTCTTTTGGCTTGCTCTCAGGGGCAGAATTCTTACCACTGAAAACCTGATAAGAAAAGGTTTTATAATGCCTAATAGGTGTCATTTGTGTAAAAAAGACTCTGAGGATATCAGTCATTTGCTCATCCATTGTGAGTATGCTACCAAAATGTGGAGTTTTTCCCTTTCTAATTTTAAAGCTTCCTGGGTGGTTCCGAGGGATTTCAGTCAGCTCTGGACACAATGGAGCCCACCCTACAAACATTGTGTCATGAGAAGGCTCTGGAATTTGGTAATGCCTCATATTATTTGGAGGATATGGAAAGATAGAAATGACATTATCTTCAGAAATAGTAAACAAAATTATAAGCTCAACATTGGGAAAATTTCTAATGCTATTAAAGAGAATATTGCTAAATTTAAACCCCCCAAGAACAAGAGTTACCCAGTAAATGAAGAGCATATCTTGTCCCAATGGTAGATTGGAGCTGATAGTATCTGAAATATTTCAGGTAACAATATTGATAGATCTTTGATACACTGGCATCCTCCAGATCTTAACTGGTATAAGTTGAACTTTGATGGGGCCTCTAAGGGTAACCCTAGAATTGCAATGGGGGAGGAGTGATCAGGGATCATAAAGGTAGTTTGGTGGCTGCTTATGTTGGTAAAATGGGAATACAAACTAATCATTTTGCTGAAGCATTATCTACTTTATGGGGCCTTAGAATTGCTCAGACTCATAACATCCAAAATCTCATTCTGGAAGGAGACTCACTCAATATAATCAATCATCTTAATCAGTGTTTTCGCCCCAAGTTGGAACATCAAAGACTTCATCTTGGAGTCCATAAGTATTTTCCAAACCTTCAATAATATTCAGATCAAGCATACCTACCGGGAGGGTAACAAGGTGGTAGATGCATTGGCTAACTATGGCATAAATGTTAATCACATTATATGGGATAATAGTGATCACATTCCTGAGCAGATTCAAAACAACATACAAGTGGATACTTATGGGCATACAAATTTGGGATAAAATTAATGAGCATTGGGAGGGGGTCTTTATGAATAAGACTTTCACATGCGCGGATAAGTTTAAAACAAGTGCTTAAACAGATATTGATGGGCATTCAAGGTTATACAAAGTATAATGATGATTTAAAGTGGTTTTATCTTAAGATTAAAGCCACACATGTGGAAATATTATGCCTATAACAACTATTAAATAGTTTTTTGATTCTCAAGTCTCGTGGTAAGGTTGATGATGATCTGGAGTGGATTTCAAAGGAGACTGATGCTCGCGCATGCGGGAACTCACAGGGTCAGATCAACAATAATGCAGTCATTCGTGGGAAGTGCCACGACAACAACGGTTATACTATGCATTATTCCCATAGCGTGAGAAAAAATAGAGCAAGGCATAACTATGGGTTCTGTCGAATTTCTCAAAGGGATTTTGAAGTTTACACTGTCAGTTATTCAAAACTAGTGAAAATGGGAGGAGCCCCATGCCAGATCGAGCCCAGTGTGGACCCAGAGTGGAAAAATAATGAAGAGCTTTGGAATCTTCTCAACCAGGGAGGCATCACTAATTTCATTGAGAAGATACAGGGTCACGACCAAAGCATCTCCATTCAGTTCATGAAGGACTGGAAAGACTGTAAAGTTGAGTATGGAGGACAGAAAGTTTTGATCAATGAAGAGTTAATCACGAAGCTACTGGCCTGGGAATGGATGGATACCGATTTTTTAATAAAAGAATTGACAGGCGAGGAGAGGAAATTTTGGAGGAAATGAGAAACCAGTTTTTGTCACGGGTTCTGCAAGTCAACTCTATCCCTCCACCTTTCGATGAGGTCACCCGTATGATGGTGAGATACATTTCTCTAGAGGGGAGATTTGTCACAGTGCCCTTAAAGCATCTCATGTTTCTCAACCACTTCCGTAGGAATTACATGGTATGTTTCCCTCATTATTTACTTAACTCTCTTGAGTGCTCCATCTTGGAGTTTCAAAAACATGCTCGTGCGGTCCCATTGCATCAAGGGCTCATTTTCTTGTTGCATAAACTGTGCCTTCTCAAGCTTCCGGCTTCCCTATCTCCCCCATCTTTGTTCCTTCTTTCCCCACCACCGCTGCGGATACCACTCCCTCTATACCCATCACCACGGCTGCTTCCCCTCTATTTTCCTTCTCAACTCCCTCTGTCATTTCCCCCACCCTCTGCCCCCACCCCTTTCACCTCCACCTCGAACAGGCCTAGAACTAGATCATCTAAAAGGCTGAACTTGGAAACCCCTATTTCGGGGAATGTGCCTCAGGACTTGGAGGTTGCCCATAATCTCCTACACATTAGCAGTATGGGTTCTCAGGAGACACACGCTGAGAGCTCCATTAAAAGGCTGGAAGCATTAGAAACTGACATGTTGCTGAAAGAGGAAGTAAAACAATTGTCTAAGCAAAAAGGTAAGAGAATGAAGGAGGAGGAGGCTGATATTGACAACAATCAGATGGAAGATATCTACAAAAAAATTTACTCCCTGGACAACAGACTTGGAAAAACCAAGACTTGCCATGATTATAATATGGCTATTTTTAATGCAATTGAGGAGTTTATTGAGCAGCACGTTCGCTGCGTCTCTAATCTCAGCTGCATACCAGCTACTCTTTGGGGAACGGAAAAAGAAAGCAAACAAACCATTCAACAGCTGGATACTACTGACCCTGCTCACATGACGGCATTGGCTATGTTCACCTCCTGGCAGAATATCAAATCCAAAATTGCCAAAGCCGCCAAGAAGTAATGGTGGATCTACACTATTCTTGTTGACTTCTGTCGTGGTTTTTGCTATTTTTTTGCTGCTCTTTTGTAGTTTTTGAATTGGTTGGCTATTTTGGGGTAACTGCTCTTTGGTTACATTGGTTTTTACGTCTTATCGGATCTTGATCCTTCTTGTTATGTTTTTCACTCCTATTTCGACTTCTAGGCCCCCTTTTTGTATACAAGGGTATAGTCCCTTTCAAAAACTATTTACTAATAATAAAAAAATAGGACTTCCAGGATCTCCGTATTTGGGAAGCAAAATTTTTCCTGCTAATAAATCAACAAGTTTCCCATCTACCTTAATAGTCCTGGGGTACTACTTCTTCCTTCCAAGTCTTTTTAAACATAACATTTTGATTAATTTGTTCAATTCTAGAATGTCCTTAATTACTTGTAACAATGGTATTTCAATATTCAATCTCCTTAGTTCCTATACCAACTCAGATTCCTTAGTTTCTATGGCTTCCTTAAATCTCTCTGGAAATGGAGTCTCAGTAGAGTTGCTATCTGGCTCCTTATCCTTTTCTTTTTCATCCTTCTTGGGAACAACCGTACTAGGGGTTTCAATTTCTTCTGTCATCTCAATGATTATAACAAGTGGACTACTAATTACTTTTCAGATCTAGTTTGAATATCCTTACAATCCATGGCATTCAAATCAACTAATTTTTCTAGTTCTGTTCCGTAGATAGGAGTTGTTTGTTTGTTTCTTGGGTTTTCTACTGGTCATTTGTCTTTGGTATTTGGGTTTGGACCACATTTTCATTTTATGAATTTTGTACTAGAGAACCCATTATGGATTGTTGATTTTGATTGGGATATGTCCTCCCTTAAACATAATTATTAGGGCTCCACCTAGGTTATGACCAAACATTTGGGTTTCCTTAACTAGACCATGGTTATTGGTGTCCTTGGGCATACCAAGATTTTCCTGACCAATCATGAGGATTCCATGTTGGCTGAGGTGCTAAAGGTGGCTATCCCCAATTTTGTGGCACTACCTGAGCTATCCATGGCATCATCCAGGGGTTAAAAACCAACCTGCGCATGAATTGCCCTTGGCTAGGTTGTCTTTGGACAAAATTTACTTCTTCTTATGTCGATGGAATGTTGCTTTGTTTAAGCTGATTTTTAATAAATGGAAGAAGAGAACATGCATTACTCTTATGGTCCTTGATTCATAGATAATGCACATTTCTATTTTTTTAGGGGACAATCTCTTATTACATGCTTCTTCCTGCATCTAAGACAATATATAGCTAATGGTTCAGTTTTAGCATTTGCTTTAGCTTGCAATCCATCCAAGGTAGAAGTTAACTGAACTAAAATGTCTATTTTGAAATTTTTCAATTCATCCATCAGTTTGTTCATATCTAGGTTTAAATTTTTAACTGTTTTTCCTTTTCTATGTCCACCCTTGTTCGTGAATAACTTCTATAAATGTCTTTAATATCATTCATTCTTATTTGATCAATATTTCCACCTCCTATAAGATCAAGTGCCTCTCTTGATTCATCATCCAGACCTTTCAAAAAAATGGTTTTGCTTAACTCTTCTTGTAATACAAATCCACATCTTTTTCTCACAAAAAGGAATCTATCTAAATAATCTTCCATATTCTCATCCTCCTCTTGCTTGATTTTGAAAAATTCTTCCTTCCTATTCCTCCCTCTATAATAATCTTGATACTCGTTTAGGAAGGAAACTTCCATTTGTGCCCAAGTGGTAATAGAATTAGATGGTAATACCACAAACCACCTCATTCCGCATCCTTCAGGGTAAATGGAAACAACTTGAGTTTCGATAATCTATTTTGTAATCATAAGTTTGAAACAATACTTTAAATTCAAATAGAAATTGGTCAGGTTCTTCAGATGACATCCCTCTAAATGTGGGTAAATGCAGGGGTGAAATATTTTTCATAGGTGCATCATCATCATCCAATGGAATTAGATAAGTGAAGGTCCTATCAGTTCTCTTTTCGCTTCTTGTGCCATTTTTTATAGTACCTTCTAGACTTTTTTCCCAATCAATATGGTATGTGATTTGTTTTGGGGAAGGTGAAAATTAAGGAGTAGGAGGTTGAATACTCAATTGTGAATCAAAACTTTCTCTAAACGGGTCTTGGAATATGATTTTTTTCTAGAGGTTCTACTTCCTTCTAGTGATTGATCTAAGAATTCCAAAGGTGGAAATTCTGCTTCATGCCTAACAGGGGACAATGGTGCTTCTAATTCTTGACCAAATTCCTTATTTGATGACGATTCTTGTCAAATATTTTTGGATGAATTGAACCTTGGAGTCTCTTGGTCTACTCATAAATTTTATGATGACATAGGGATGAGCTTGTAATTACTAAATGTATGATGGCTGATCTTGTTAACACCTAATTAGACAATTCTAGCTATTAGATCCCGACAGTGGTGCCAAAAAAGATGGGTGTCATTATTCCCTTCATTTAATCAACTCTTTGTTGATGCCATATTCAAACCAGGGTGTTTTTCGAAGCTATATGCAATAAGAAATCTTAGTGATCTAGTAATCGACGGTAGGTATTTGTTTTTTTAGTGCCCACTTCCCTTTGACACCTTTTGATACTAATCTTGATACTGTTGATTACATTATGGACGTTATTATGCTTTTGATTTAGTATGATGTTAGATATTTGATCATGGATTATTGTGATCTTGATTTGGTTATGATGCATGATGATTATTAGAGACACTCATATGTGGATGATGATATACTATTTGACATGGATATATTATGAATGTTGTTCGGGCATGTGATTTTGGATATTGTGAGTAGACCTAGAAAATGGACATTATATGATGATGATATAGTTGTTGATTAAATTACAAATGATATAGTTGTTACTTTGATGTTGTTGTGATTCATTTATATAGATGATTTTGGAATTATATTTATATTCATTTTGGATGTTCTGATATGGCCATGAGGCCGAAGGAGGTATTTGTGTTTTGTAGGTTAAAATATCACAACAAACATCGAGGGATTGGAGACCAACCACATTGGAATTCTAGATGAATTCAACAAGGTCACCATGGCAACATGTTTTGTGTGTGTGTGTGTGTGTGTGTGTGTGTGTGTGTGTGTGTGTGTGTGTGTGTGTGTGTGTGTGTGTGTGTTTGTTAGGGATTCCCATGGGGGGGATCACCTTTGAATGTGACCAAGGGGTTTTGTGTATTTTATTAATGTGGTTCCTTTTTATTATTGTTTGTATGTATTTTATTAGTGATGTGTCCCTTTCTTTTATTTAATTAAATTGTGGTAGATTAATGTGAGAAAACATATGGTTAAAAGTTAATTAATTAAATTGGGATATAAGAAAGTAATTATAGAAGTTGTTGGCTTTTGTATTAAATATGTAAGTGATGTGTAAGTATGTGTAAGAGTTGTGTAAGTCAGATTTTGGAGTATGAAACACTCCACCTCCTTGGAAATTCGAATTTGTCCTTGGAGGCTATTTTTGGAGGCTTGTGGGACAAGTAAAACTTGTCCCATGCCTCTTAATTTAATTTACCAACCATACCTATGGTTGGAGGGTTGATTTTAGACCTTTTAATGCTTTTTTATTAATCATGTTGCATGTTTTAATTGCACTCTTCTTACATTTTATTAAATTCAGTCCTTTGGGGTGTGGGCTTTTTGGAGTGTGCAAGTAATTTGTCATATTTTCACCCACCTCTTTATTGTGCTTTGGAGAATGAAATTTGAATTTTTTGTTAGAGTTGAGGATGTGTGAAGTGGCATCCTACATGGATCCACCTCATCCTCTTCCTTTCCCTCTTCTATAAAATTTGAACTCTTTGCCTTGTTTTGGGTTGTTGAACTTTTGCATACTTCCTTTTGGGGTGCATTTTTGCTGTTGGGAGCTCTTGTTGATTTGGAGGAGATTGGAGAGCATTTCATACTTAGAGATTGCTGATTTTGGGACTGTATTTGACATTAAAAGCTTGTTGTGTTGGAACAAAAGCTACCATGGAGAGGTAGGAGCTTAGCTCTTCTTTTATGTTGTTATTTTATTTTTGTGTTTGTGTGAATGGTGTATGTTTTGTGTATTTATTGGCTATTTGGGTAGACTGCCATAGGAATGGTGTAGGAGAAGGCTATGGGGAATCCATGGAGGGGGCATAAAGGAGTGCCAGTGGCATCATATTATTGTGGAGGGAGTTTGGGTTTGGGATCCACCATGGAAAAGAAATAGCTTGCATTTCTTACTTTATGAGGGCATAAAGAGGGGATTTGGGGGAATAAGGAAATGTATGGTGAATTTTATTGGTGGTTTGTTACAGGTGGATATCCAATTCCCATTGGAAGGCATAAGCAGCTTCCCCCATAGTCCTTGCTCCTTTGGCTTGCATGATAAAGCCTGAGTTCTGTTTTAATGTTTTCAATGCAGTTGTAAACTATTGTATTGTGTTGAACTATGTTTTATTTTGAAATGTGCATGTTGAAAGAATGTTGTGTGTATGTTTTGTGGAAGCCTGTTGTTTCCATGAGTTGAAATACACCTTCTATTGCATTGTGGTTGGGGATCGGGGGCCAATGATGAAGGATGACTTCTCCTTTCATTAGATGTCTTGGTTGGGTGGAGAGCATTGCCTTTTCCCCACTTTTTTTGTGATCAAATTAGAAGAAAAGGAAACTTGCATCTTATTCTAGAGCAGAGGAAAATACAATTTTGACAATCCCTTGTGAAATATATTTTATTGTAACCTTTCCCACTTTGAAGTGGATGAAATTGTAACATATTTTGTGAAGAGAAGATGTTTGTAATTGGTTATGAAAGTTGTATATTCAAAATGTGAAAGATATTTATATTCTGTTCTGGTCATTTGAAAGAAGGAAATTGAAATTTGTTATCTACATTCAAGGAATTGAAAAAAATGTAAAGATGTATTTATTTTAAAATCAATAAAGGATTGCAAGACCTTTCCTCATTTGCATTGTGGATTTAAATTGGAATATCATATTGTGATTGAAATCTCTATTTGGAAAAATGGAAAAGGAAGAAACACGTATGAAGGAATTGTATTACTTTGTCCTTTTGAAAATATGTTAAAATTTTAAATTAGAATTACATTTTGGGTTTAGAATAGTTTGATTTAAATCATTTAAATGTATTAGACTAGATGAGAAATGAATTTTCATACTTGGAAGAAGAAATGGCAAATAGATCCCTCAAGATTTGATCCCTGTCATTGTAAATTTAAAACTAGCAAATAATTTATTTAAAATGCACAGTTCAAACTTGCAAATAATAATCAACATTGAAACATTAAAATTTAGCATGATATAATATCAATGAACTCATTTTTGACAAAAACACTTAAGGAAATCATTTAAAACATTGCAAAATCAGGCCCAAACCTTTCATAGTTATTTTGTAGACTTTTTCTGTCAAATGTTGGAAAAACTCAAATTGGAAATCAATCAAGTAAACTTACCATCCTAAAACATCCTAAATCCTTCTTGGAACAATCCTCCATGTCTGTTTGGCATGTTGAGTGAAGAAGAAGATCAAATTGAACTAATTTTATAAGTTAAAAATTACTAGTTTACTTTTTAAAATCCTACATGCCATTTTCTTAGAATTGACCACTTAAACCTTATCAAAATCTAAAATTTATGATTCCTATGCAAAGTGGGTGTTGAGATATTTCCATAAATTCCTCATTTTCCCAAAACTGAGATTTTTATCAAAAGTTATGGCCTTCAAGTTTTCTTCATGCATTAAAATTTTGGGAAAAATTCCTTAAGCGGGCCTCGTGGTCCGAAATTTTCTCTTGGGACTTAATAAAACTTTTGGGAAATTTTTTTAACATTTTCCCCACCGCCCCACCGGCCCACAAGCCGCCAATTAGAGTCTACCACGTGGCTCGGCGGAGGGGAAAAATTTTCTAACTTAGTCTTTTCGCTAAAACAGTGCTTTTAGAATTTTTTTCTAAATTTCCCCACATCCCCGCCAACCCCAGACAATAAGATGATGCCACGTGGCTCGGAAAAGGGCGGGGATATTTTGGAACTCACCCCCTTTGCATCCCCTTTGGAAAATACTCTTAAACATCCGTGGCCCCACATTCGCGCCCCTTGTCTTGGTGAAATCCTCTCCACAGCACACGCGGCTCGCACGTGTAACTCATCCTTTTCCCCTTCCTTGGCGAATTCTACCAAACACCTCCACCGCCCGCCCTTCCCTCGTTTTCTCCCGCTTTGAATTGGAGCTCGACAAGTGTCCCTGCAGCACAATGGAGGCATGAGAAAAAAGTTTTTTTCACCCCCATGCAAGAAAAATTTGCTAAGTCTCCCGCGACCCGCCAACTCGCCCTTTTGGGCAATTTTTCATCCCTGGGCCCACGGGCCTGCCCTTGGGGGAAAATTTTCACCCCAAGGCCCACCAGCCCATAACTTGAGTTTTATAAGGAGTTAGGAGGACTTATTTATATCATTGGAAAGGTGAGAAAATTTCCTATCCAATGGGAATTATTTAGAGAAATTTTGAATGTGTTAAGTATGAAAAAAATCAAATTAAAACTCGAGACCGTTAGAGAGTGGGTATGGTGATAATTTACCCTTTAAACCTAACTGAAACTTCTAACCCTAAATTTTGGACCTTGTGACCTCTTATAATTGTTAATAAAAGAAAAGTATGTTCTAGTAGATTAAACTTGTTCTGGAACCTATTAGTGACAATTGTTGTCTTGCAACCTAGTTGTGGACACTTTAAAAAACAATTATTCCATAATTTTCCTAACTAATCCTAGGTTGTTTCTTGGGTTTCAAGTGGGTTATTTTAGCGGGCATCACAGCTTTTCTTTTTTATATTTTATGGGGGATTTTCTCAATGTCTTGAGGATTCCTTGGCTAAAACCTTATTGAAATCAAACTATGAGAACTTGTTGGAAGTAAACACTCTCTACATAAATAGATTGCTGGAAATAAACACACATTTGTAAAATAGAATATATTGTTGTAAGTAAACACATGTTACAAAAATGAACACACTTGCTTTGGAAATAAACACACAATTTGAGAATGTTGAAATTTGATTGCAAAGAAAGAAGAATCTAATCTAGAACACCTGTAGGAACAAGTATACAACAAATTTTAACTTGAGTAATCAAAAGCATTTACAAAATTAATAGATCTATACTATTTACTCTGGAAATATAAATACCAATAAAAAAAGATCCTGGTTCTTGGAAGAGTGGGCCCTTGCTCCACCTTGAAATAGGATTTGAAAACTTAATATACTCTCAAAATAGGAATGGCTATTTTATTGATAAAATGTTCTACATTACAAAAATGTACTATCTCTTCTTATCTCTCTATCTTTTTTATGTATATATCTCTATCTATATATATTTATCTATCTACAAGGTCTGCATATATATACTTCTTCCACATGTGTATTTATAGCCATAGCTTTCCTACCGATTTAGATAGAACCGAATCATGCCCAAAATAGATGTTGAATTGGATCATGGATGGATGTACTACTATATGATAGTTATCCCTGGATCTGTGAATATGAAGAATTGGAAATCTTCCAATCTTCTCCTAATTGAAAGGATCATTGATTGATAAATCACCGAATGTTGTTGGAATAAATAAATTATCATCGGTTCTGAAACTTTAGAGAAGTTCCAGAACTAAAGGAAATCATTCCAGATCTAACTATGAGGATTCTGGAGCTACATGTAGGAGTTCTAGAACTAAGTGATGGAGTTCGGAACTAAGTGATGGAGTTATGGAACTAAGTCTGAAAGTTCTGGAACTAAGAGGTAGAGATTTTAACTACGTAATGTAATTTTGAAACTAAGATGTATGAAATCAATGATTTTAAAAACATGTCGACTGCTTCATACTTTGTTCTTTCAACTGATTATGACTTGTTTTATTACAAAAATGAACTTCTAAAGCACTTAGTTAGGAATTACAGAGTTTTTAAATGTTATAACTACAATAAAAAAAAGATGGAAAATTACATCCTAACTTATATTAGATCAAACAAAAGTCACAAAATGTAATCAATCTTGATAAAAAGGAGAGTAAAATAAGATCATTTATTGTACATTAATGAGACATATTCTAGCCTTATCACCTTACATGCCCAAAACCATCTTGAAGTCATTCTTATGATCCGTGTGGACCCTTTCCTACTTTCTTTCAAGGATTTTAGTACTTATAATTGTTGATATATGACTATTATTGCATTAATGGGTATTCTTTCTATGGAAGAAGAGTAAAAAAATTATTAATTTTTAGGCCATCTACCAGTGATTTATTTAGTAGACCGGGTGGCCCCTTCTTTCCTCCTCCACTCGGATCGAGGGGGAATTCACGTGGAAGAAATATTTTCATTCCTAAAGGAGCATGTCATCACACAAGACTTTGATTCCCACTATAAACCCCCAAAAATAGAATTATAGAATGTCACAATCGAATGTCATGGAGATGGCTTTCTTGTATGATTTCTTCTTCCAAGTTAGAGAACATATTTTGGGTAGAAGTAGTCCAGACAACTGTATATCTTCTAAATTTGGAAGCTATAAAGATTTACATTACAAGACACTAAAAGATATATGGAGTAATCACAAGTATTTAATATCCCATCTTAGGATGTTTGTTGTATAACATATATACATGTCCCATCCAAAAAGAGGAAGAATATTGGTGGGAAGGAACTCTAGTGTTTATTTTTGGGGTATAATACTACCTTAAAGGCATATTGTCCCATGCATCATGATACAAAAGATATATATGAGATTCAAGATTTTATTTGAGATTAGTCATCATTTGAATGATTACCACACAAAGAAGATTCAATACTTGAACTCCTCTCATAGATTTCTCTCACAATCAAATGATGATCATGAATAATATTCATAGAAGAAAAATAAGTTACAAGGATAGTTGGTCATTTATCATGGTCATTTGGGAAATAATTCTTCACATCAAAAACAACATCAATTTGAAATGGTTCCAAAGCACCATCAGGGACTCCCATTTGAACTCTCTCCCAAATACTTCATTAGGAGTCAAAACAAGAAGGCATGTGAGAATTGAGGTAAATATCACACTCATAAATTGAGTGGATGAAAAACATGAACCTGATATAATTCGAGAGGAAATTAGTCAACCAGAGTGGAAGAAGGCCATGAATGATGAATATGACTCCTTGATTCATAATTGGACATGGGAACTTTTCAATCTACATACATGGAAAAAATCCATTAGCTGCAAATGGATTTTCAAAATAAAATAAAAGGCATATAGATCTATCAAAAAGTACAAAACATGACTAGTTGCAAAGGGATATTCTCATCAAGAAGGAATTGACTACAAGGATACCTTTGCACCTACTTAAAAATCAAAACCATCGTAGAGTTTTTTGTGCAATGAAAACATAAAAAGGATGGAAACTTCATAAGATGGACATAAAAATTTCTTTCTTGAATGGTGATCTCAAATAAGAGGTATACGTGACCCAACCAAAAGATTTGTCAATGAGAAGCATCCTAAAAAGGTATGTCATCTAATTAAGTCTCTTTATGGAATTAAACAAGAACCTAGGGTATGGTACATTAAAATAAATGATCACCTATTACATCATGGATTCACACGTAACCCCTCTAATTCATATATGTTTATAAAAAAGATAGGCAAAAATATTGTCATTTTGGTTTTGTATGTGGATGATCTTATGATCACAAGAAGTTCAAACAATCTCATTGAATATGTTAAGAATGATATGAAGAAATTGTTTGACATTACAGATTTAGGGCTACTTCACCACTTCTTGGCTTGGAGATATGGTAGAATAAGTATGAAATTTTATCTCCTAGATAAAATATGACAAGAAACACCTATAAAAATATGATATGTCCATTTGTAAACCTATGTCCACTTGAATAAAGAAAGTTTTGTAACTTTCTAGATCCTAGGATTGACCTCAAATAGATGCTAATCACTATAGGTAGCTTGTTGGGAGTCTCATTTACTTGACTTATATCAAACCATACCTATGCTTTGTTGTCAGATATCTTTCCAGTTTCATGAAGGTAGTAGGAGCCAAAGAAATGTCACTAGGTAGTAGCGAAGCATGTTTTGAGATATATTTTAGTATGGTATGAAATATCAAAAGAAATCTCAATTCTTCTTGTAGGGATATACCAACTTGGAATATTTGTTGATGATAGAAAATCAACTACATGATATGTTTTTCATCCTGGATCTGTACCTATCTCATGGATTAACAATAAGAAAATTGTTGTTGTTATCTCATCCATCGATGGTGAAAAACAAGTTAATATCCCCACCAGGGGTAAGAACATCATGACGAAATCATTTTAAGCGATCAATTTAGAATTTTTCCTATGAGGCTCGAACTTGAGGAGAACCATGGTGATCGCATGAGACTGTTTGAGGCGTGCCGATACGCAGTCCAGGTACCAACATCATGTGGATGATGGCCCCTTTGTGAGTATCAAAAACTTACTCGTTAATTTTGTCATTAATGCCCTAAATTAGGTCCTTAGGCATAGGAAAACAAGTAGGTGTGCTTGTGTGAGACACCTTTTGGGGGCACATGTGTCTTTTTGAGGCACAGGCACAAGATGGATGTGCGCACACGTGTGGGTACAAATTTTACACACCCACGCATACACTCACACACAAGCACATTTGTGCGCACGCATGAAATGGGACGCACATGCTAAAAGCATGGCTCAGGCATGGAGAGGGCAAGTGCACACATTGGGGTATACATGCGTAAGCGCATGCATCAAATGTGTGGCACACATGGTAGAAAGGGCCCAAAAGAGGGCACACACACCAGAAGACACACGTACACAAGCGCAGGTGCCAGAAACATGGTGCACACTCCCAAAAGGGTGCATAGGCACCCTAGACAGGAAAAAAAGATAGGAAAGTGTCCAAAAACATGACACTTAGAATAATTTTTAGGATTTTTAGGTTAACCCTAAAAGAGGAGATATATTTTTAGAGGAAATGCTAGAAACTAATGAGCGGCATGTTATTTTATAGAGACAATACCATTTTTATAGACACAAGAGTGGCATACCCAGATTACAGAGCTAGAGGGTAGTATGCACCAGCACGACCGGTGAGCCATGGCTATACTACTTGAGGTGGTAGGGCTAGGCCCCGTGGCCCAGATGCCCTCCATCGTACTAGATCATGGCATTTTGACTATGCTTACCGAGTGATGGCATAGCGAGAGTCAATGTTTTAGACTACCCATAGGAGAGATGATGGTGACTATTGAGGATGTTTGGTGGATCCTGCACATGCCCATGATGGGTATGTTGATCGAGTATAGTTTGGATGCAGGGCTGATTAGAGCAGCTTGTAGTGCCTTATTTGGTGTTGACGACATCCCGCATGATGGGATGACTATAGCTTTACATGAGTGCATCTCTGACCCCACATTGCATCGGGGACCTCTCTACATCATGGCACTTATCAGTGGGTTCCTACTCACTGATAAGATAGGGACTTCATTCCCGAGAGGATTACTGCCATTGGTTCATGGCATTTACAGTGGTGAGAGATATTGTTGGGGGCAGTGTATACTAGCCCATTTATACTAGGATTTGCACTTGATTACATACCATGGTCAAAATACCATGGGACCTAGCCTCATTATTATAGATATGGTCATGGGATCATATTACTATTAGACGCCTAGTAGGCCCTTTCCATGTTTGAGATCCCGAGGAGCCCTCATACATGGCTTGGGTAGCAGCTGGTGGAGATGTACGTGGCCATCTTGGCAGCCTATTCAGAGATATAGGTAGGAGTTTGATGAGCTGGTAGTGATAGACGTCATTTGGCATCCATACAGGCACTTCCAGTGGCTAGAGGATGCCACAGAGCTTAACATGTGCTTGGTGGAGCACTTTCTTATTGGCAGCCGCAGTTATATCATGG